>PISX010006917.1:11353-93397 GCA_004024625.1 Mellivora capensis | reverse complement strand
AAAAAAAAAAAAAAAAAAAAAAAAAAGAAGGTCTATGTTGCATTATAGCAGAACTGACTGTACCATTTAACACTCTAGAATCAATCCATTTTTTTACATTTCCACTCCTATCAGTTCAATCCTGGTGACTATCGTCTTTTACCTGGACTGTAGTGATGGTCTAATTCTGTGGTTCTCAACCAGGGACAGGACCTCCCCACTCCCACCCTCGTCTAGGCCACTGGAAATGTATGTGCATATGGTGGGGATGGAGCACTTGTGGCTGGAGCAACGACTTGGAGAAAGGCACTACTAGCAGGACAAGAATGCTACAAGTTCAGCAATGTTGTCCATAATTTCTCCCACCCCAAGATGCCAACTATAGACCCATTAAGAAAAACCAGTACTGATCCGCCCATATCAATACTCAGCTCTCTACACTGTAGCCAGAAAGAGCTTTTTCAAAATCCACATCAGATGACACCTCTCCTGTGTTTAGTAGCCTTTAATAGCTTCCCCTTACCCTAAGGATAAGGATGGAAATCTCAAGTGTGGCCTCCCCCTCCAGCTTCATCCCTCACCACTCTCCTCTCTTCCCCACATTCACTATGCTCCAGGCAGTCATTCATTCAACAAATAATGACTAAACATCACTGTGTGCCAGGAACTATTCAAAGTGATAAGGACAGAACAGTGAACAGAGGAGACAAAAATTCTCCACTCTCATGGAACTCACATTCTAGTTCCATGAAGCTTCCAGGCTTCTCCTTACCTCAGGGCCTTGCCGCATGCTTGTTAGCGAATTCCTACTCATCCTTCAGATCTCAGCTTAGACACCCTTCCTCAGGGAACCATTCTCTGCCTCCCTAAGTCAGGCCCCCTTATGAAATGATGCCATGACTCTGGAACTTAGCAGTGTTACAACACAATTAGAATTATTTAATATCCATCTTTTCTGTTGTATCTCCAGGCCTAGTACAGTACCTGGAACAGAGGGCACTCAACAATATGTGTTTACTGATGAAGATGTGTATGTTTATATATACATATACATATATATATATATATATATATACACACACACACACACATACAGTAAACACACACACATATATATATGTATATATATCTCCACATGTCTTCATGCTTTATGAATATGTATGTATAAACTTTCGTGCCTGTGTTATATTTCTATATATTTCTGAGGGTGAATATGTGACTATGTATTTACACCCATATGTATGAATGGAAACATACATACAATTTTGAATATGCCTACTTGGGTATATTCATTCACTTGAGTAAACACGTGTATACTCATGCACCTGTGTGTGTGTGTGTGTGTGTGTGTGTGTGTTCTTCTGACTCCTCAGTGACAGCTCTGACCTCCTGGAGGGAGCTGGGAGCAGGGCCCCAAGTTTTCTCTAAGCTGACAGTTCAATAAGAGTGTAAGATCATTCAATGACGCTCCAAATGTCAGCAAACACTGGCTTGCTTCACTCTGCTACAGGGGAAGTGGGTGGAGGTGGGCAGTGTGGCAGCCTGGCCACTGAGAACCTGCTCTTCCCTGATGCAGTGCACACTATTTCTGGACAGGAGAGGCTTTAGGAAATGGGGATGATGAATTCAGTCCCAGTTCACTCAATGGCTAAGTCTTGGCAGCCAAACAGACCATGATCCCTCCCCCTCTACTTTTTCCATGGGTAAAGTTCTGCTTGTGGAGTTGAGAAGGAGAGGAAAAGGAAGGAAAGTAGGGAGGAAAGAGTCAGATCAAGGACAGGAGAGGGCCCTGGAGTCAGGGCCTGGTCACACAAGGGGAAAGGGCACGGAGTAATACGTTGCACAATACCCATGCAACCCTGGCGATGACCTCTCTGGTTGGCTCTTATTGTTACTATTTTTAGGGGAGCAGAAATCTTTGTGCAGCCTGCACTAACTCATGCTGTAAAAGGGTCAGAAAGATCAACATGCCCCTGGACCTCCAGAGCCCTGCAGCCTCTCTGTCTGGAATAGCTGCTGGCAAAGACAGGCCCAAAGTCTGGAACTGAGTCATCTCTCCTGCTGGGCTCTCAGGTACATCTGGAACATGATGTGGCTAGAGGGCAGAGAGGATGGGATTAGGCCTCTCTAATGCCACTTGCCTCATGCCACTCTTGTTTTTCCTAGACCTGCTCAGTTTACCTAAACACAATCACAAGGCCAACTGGGAACAGGGTCTCCAGTTTCTACTGGTACCCATGTTCCTCCTATAGCTCGGCACAGTCCAAAGAGAACCACGCTGAACAGGCTCAGGACAGCTTGCCTCCAACCCCAGCAGCCTCAAGGTAGTCTTGAGTGGCAATGTTAACACACGGGTCGGCTGTTTTCCTGCCTCTCTGCCAAGGAACCTGGAGGCAGGGACCTATTTGGACACCAAAAAGTCTAGTGAACTTCACAGAGCAATTGTTCATGGTCAGCGCCCGCTTCGCCCGCCCGGGTCTTCACATTGCATTTGCTGAGGCCAGCAGGCAGCCTCAGATGTGCGCTGACAGCTGGCACGCTGTCTTTCAGGAGCGCAGACCCATCCACACCCCCGTGCAGAGCCCCGCCAAGCCCTGCGTGAGAGGGCCTGTGGAGCCAGCTCTCAAAGATCAGCCAGCCCCCCAGCCACTATTTGCTGAGCACGTACTCTGTACCTATCCCTGGCCTGGCCGCCTCAGACACAGAGAGGAAGCAGCCTCAGTCTCCATGCTCCAGATGGACAGGTCTGTGAGGAAACACAGAGGGACTCGGTTTCAATACTCAAAAGTCACTGATATCCAAAGGGCCAAGGGGTCTCAAGACTAGAGATTGACTGCTGACCTCTCAGAAGAGATGATGCCTGAGCTGAATCCTCAAGAACAGCAAATGCACTTTATGAAGGTGACCAGGGGCGCTTCAGGTAGAGGTAAGGCCACAGGCCAAGACCTGAAGGTAGGACAGAGCCTGGCCCCTCACCCACAGATGGAAGGCAGTAAGTAGCTACTGCTCAGGTCTAAGGGAGGTCAGCTGGAGAGGTGGGTGAAGGTCAAAATATAAACAAGGACCAAGGGTAAAGGACCTGAGTACCAGGGGAAAGCAAAGGAGTTCACAAATGATGCCACAAAGAATGGCTGCCCTGAGATTGACGAAATGAAGTCCAGGATCATTCTCCTCTACTGTTCCTCTACGTGTTCACTCAGCTCCAGCCCACACACACACACCAAAAGCATGCTGCTCCCCTCGCCTGGAAAGTCTTCTTTCCTCTTCAGATTCATATTCCACCTGCCTTGAATGCCCAGTTCATGACCCAAATCCTTACAATACCTAGTCTTACCCTTCAATGACCTCTCTAAGCCCCCCTGGGAGCCACTACTCTGACCCCTGGTGTCTTCTCTCTTCTCTGATTTTCTGGGGGGTCACTAAGCTGATCAGCAGCATGGGGTTCTTGAGGCTGCTCCACAGGGCTGTTGCCCTTACTTGAGAATTATGGGGGTGAGTCTCTCTAGCGGACTGGGGCTCCGGAAGGAAGCAACCCAACAGAGTGATGGGAATCCCTATCTTAGGAGTCTATTCCTACACCTCCTTTCTTCTGCTTACCTGAGAAGTATAGCACATATTAGAAAAGTACAGTTTTCTGGGTAATTCATTCTCTGCCAGGCCCCAATTTTGTAGCCACTTGGGGTTCCCTCCCAGCCCATAGCCCCAGCATGCACTCCCCAGGTACTTGGTGCTACATTAGGGCCAGTCTCCTTCCTCATACTCAAAGGGAATTGGGCTCCAGCTTCCACGGTCCTTCTCACATGAGCAAGGCTCGGCTGGGGCGAGGCAGGACCAAAGCTAGCCTGAACCAATTCTACCTCCCAACCAGAGGGAGATACTAGGGCCACTCAGAATGGTCAGAGACCACACTCATGATCACATCAAAGCAGGATACCTTCCCAGAGGGTCAGCTAGCACCACATCTCTCCTAAAGACAATGCGGCTCAGCCCAGTGATTCAGTTCTGAGCAAGAACTGAGAAAATCCCCTTCGTTGTGACTTCTCCGCACGTCTGGATGACACCGCCATAGGACAATGTTATATTCTACCCCAAACAGCTCCCCACTTCCAGAAAGGTCCACTTCCAGTGCATGTTAGCTAGGAAAGGGGAAGGAGAGATGTTGAGAAAAGAGAACAAAAAGAAAAGGAAAAAGGTGACAACAAAAAGAGAACAGAGATGAGTAGAATAAAGAAAGCAAGGGGGGGAGGGGATCTAAGGTACAGGAGACCCAGAGGAAGCACCCAAATGGGGCTCAGACACAATACCTTTTTCAGATTAATCCACTGCTTGAAGTAATCCGCCACCGGCAAGCCCAAGTACTGGCACTGGCCTGGGAGCCTACAAGAAAGGGAAAAGAGAACAAGTTGGAAACATCCATGTCCCAAGTATGGAGTCTGAATCTAGGAAATGCAAACATACCTTCTCAGAAGGCTAACCCATTAGCCATGGGTCCCACCCTGCCCAGGAAAGGCACCCCACCTCTAGCACCCCGGACACTGGGCTCCAGATCTACATGTGAGCACCTGGAGCCTCTATTTGAACTAACACGAGCAGCCACTATTTTCTGATGGCCTGTAGAATGCTAAGGCTCTTACTTGCATTGGCACGTGATTCCTCAGCACGGCGCTGGGAGGTACCATTGCCTACCTTTTACAGGTGAGAAAATAAAATTCAGAGGGGTCACCGAAGGTCCCACAGCTAAAAACTGACAGTGCCAAGAACTGAACCCAGGTCTATCTCACCCCAAAGCCTATGTTCTTTCCAATGCACCAGTTTGCAGTTGTTTTGTTACAGCAGAGAGGCAGGCATCTAAGACGGGAGGAGAGAGAGAAGGAGCATGTGAGTTGGTGATACCTGGGCAGGGGCTCCAGTTCACATTTAAGTCTCTAGCAAGAGGTTTTCTGCCGACAGAGAAGAGACCGTGCAAAAGGATAAGAGATCAGAATTTAAACCAAAAGCCCGTTTTTACTTTTTCTTATAATTTATAAATGGTCTTTCCCTGTAAATAGGATGTTGTACCTGCATAAATCCATTCAACCAATCATTTACTGAAGTTTAATAATAGACAGGCACCTAGGGCTCAAAGCGAAAGTCTCAGCCCCTGCCCCTAAGGGGCTCATGATCTGTTCAATGAGATGGACAATAAAAGAAACAGACTAAACAGCCTTAAGTTGGAGCACTGGGATACATGAAAACATGGAGGAAGATACCAGAAATATTAGCTGGGACAGAACATAGGATTTTCTTGCTAAAAGAAGAGCTTGGCCTTAGGCAATGGAGAGCCTCTGAAGAGTTGTGATTTACAATAATTTATCTGGGGACGACAAAAACAATACCCTGAAAAAGCTGGATAGTAGCCGAGAGCTAGACAGAGGCTGTAGAAACAACGAGCAAGGAACAGACATGAGATGTGAAGGAGGCCTTGGCAACCAAATGGGATGTGGGGCCCAATGTAAGAAAGTGGTATAGAGCCCAATTCAAAGCTGTGTGGCTTGGCTAGCTTCATGCTACTCTCTGAATCAGACAGAGAGAGGGAAGCAGGGGCAGAGAGAGGCTATCAGACACCCAGAGCAAATCAGTATTTTAGTCAATTTTACAGCTGTTTCTAAATTCTCTACCCAAATCATGGTGCACTGCTTACTTCCTCACCCCTGATGCACTGCTGGAAGGAGGCACAAGTTTGGGAATGCAGCTTTACGTACATGCAGGGTACATGGTGGGCACTCAGTGTCTGCTGAGTTCAAGGTGCCCATGAGACATATGGCAGGCGAATGATATCTACAGAGGTGGCCTGGCCGCATACCCAGTTTTGAGAAGATGTCTGGACTGGAGATATAAACTGCTGAATCATTAATGTAATTTAAATGAAATTAAAGCCACGAGAACAGATCAACAGGGAAGAGTATGCAGTAGGATGAGCAGAGGGCCCAGGCTAATGTCTCGGAAGTGTTACTGAGCAAGTATGAAATAAGGTCTCCCCAGAAGATCATCGCCACACATGGAACTCACTACTTTACATAGCAATCAGCTCTAGTTTTGAACTCCTTCAATTCTAGAACATCCTTTCTTTGATACTGAACTAAGATCTATCTCTCTATAACTTCTGCCCATGAGTCTTTAGAAACTGGACAGAGAGACTTCCATCTCTTCCTTACAGAATACTCCCAAAATCTGAGGGCCCAGGAAGCCTCCCCCAGAGGTCCCTTCTCAGCCCTTCCAGAATTCCACAGCAGGTAATGTACCATGAATCAGGACTCACCCAATCTACCCTCATTCTAGAGGGCAGAGCTCCTGGACCTTTTTCAGGGTACCAGATTCCAGAGTTACGCATGTACTTTTGACCTCAATTTGTGTCAATCTGTGGTCAACCTAAACAACCTAAAAGCACATTTCCCTTTTCTGGAATATATATAACTGATTTTTGAGCTTAAATTACAGGTCATTAGTGTCAAATACCACAGAGTGGTCAAGCAAGATGACAGCTGAGAAAAACCAATGAATCTGGCATCAGTGGGTTGGTGGGAGCAAAAGGTAGCATGCAACATGTCCAAAGGTGAGTAAGAGAAAAGAAAATGGAGACCACAGTGTAAAGTCCTTTCTGAGGAATCTGGTTAAGATTCCAGTTAGGATGACTGGTTCCAGCCCAGAAAGTTCTAGGGCAGTCCAGCCTCCCCTCCAATACTCCACTGTTTAGCAGACACTGAGAGGAAACTGATTCCCATGTTTAAGGCAGTACAGTAAGAATTCGCTTTTCTTAGACCCAAGATATCTTACTTGAAGGGGAGATTCCTCTCAAATATCCAGGTGGCACAGGGACATTAACTACAACCAGCAATTTCCCAGAAAGTAAGTTCTGGCTGAGAACATGATGAAGGAGTATCCACACAGCTTGTCCCCATGAGGGAACCGAGGACCAAGAATATAAGGATACTAGGAAAGGTTTTGAAGGCTGAAAGATAGCCTTAAGAGCTACAATGTGATTGCTTAAGGAGAACTGTATTGTTTGGATAACTTTCTCAATTCCTTCCATTTTTCTTTTATGTTCCTTATCCTTGTTATTCGTGAAAATGTTTGCCAAGCTCAGCTATTTTTGAAAAGCCACATTAGTCTGTAAGTGAAGGGGCCACCAGAAGCAGCAGAATCTGCAAAGGACTAGGTCAGGGGGACCAGCCAGCCAAAGGCAGGGGTCCTGAGCTACCTATCATATTCTCCCTTAGCCATTCCCAGTGCCCCAATTCTTTTGGATGACATGGACCAGGAGTCCTACTGGCTGTGGCTTACACTGGTGGGAGGTGCAGGGAGGGATGGGGGGTGGTGGCTCCCTCTTCAGCAAGATCTCAAAGGTAGACATTACTACCCAGGTAGGAAGGTCTAGCACAGTAGAATCCTACCTGACCCTCTTGGAGGAGGGCCTCTATCAGACGGGCCGCATCAAAGACAGACTAGACAGACCGTTGGGCAGGTTGGGCAGCCTCTGCTATGGCCCAGCAGCAGCCCTGCACGCTATCTGTACCTATGGCTGACTGAGGCAGGGGACAGTGGGACTATACTGCTCACTCAGGCTCCAGGACTTGCAGGTCTACATGCAGTCTGCAGACTCACAGGGTTGCGGAGTCCTTCAGTCCGTGGCTGGTCCTAGCCCTGTGACTCCAAGGCACAAGCAGTCGAGATGCAGCAGTGTCCAGGCCCATGTCCATAAGAGACACAGAGCCAAATGCCAGAACCTGAACTTCCAGTTACCTCATGGGAAGACAGCTACACATTTCTATGACAGAACCCTACCCAGCTCAGAGAGAGCACCAAGAGAAACTGGGCGAGAAAGGTAGGTCAGAGTAGTTGTCATCCCCTACATAAAATAGGAAAGTGATGCCCAGAGAAGAAAAAGGATTTGCTTGATCACACAACAAGCCAAGGGGAAAACAAAAAGTAGGACCTCGGGCTTCCGACTGCACAAGGCATCAGTCACACACATGAACATGGAGTTCTTTACAGTCCCTAGGAAGGCCAGCGCTGGGGCCTTAGAGAGGCAGGTAGCATGGTAAGCATGGTGGTTACTGCTCAAGGTCACACCTGGCTCCAGAGTTCTTAGGAGCCTAAGGCTATGGTCTGTGGGTAACAGGGGGTACATGGTTCCACCAATTTGGAAAGGAAGAGGACAAAAGTCCCCCTGGCATAAAGGGTCTGAAAGCCATGAGTTCCTACCAGATACTGATCCCAGGAAAAGAGCCACTGGCAGTGGGCCCTGGACTAGCCTGTGGGCATGAACGTGCAGGCAGGTTTATGGTGCCCAGGTCTCCATGCAGCTGGAATCACTGGGCACAGAGCTCCTCAACTGCCCAAACATCATCTGGCCATGCTTATTACTGTTGCCCAATGAAATTTTATGCACCGAGTCCACAGGTGTGATTTCCCCTTCTTTATGAGGGTCGGAATGACATCACTGATCGCCAATAGAAAAGAACCAATTATGCCCAGGCCATAAAAAGGAATGAGATTTTTTCAACCAAATCAAAACTTCCTTCAGCTTCATGAATGCAAGGGGCCCCCTTTAAGGAAGGGCCCCCCAGTCCTGCCGTGGGCTCTAAACTGAGGGATTACGATCGCTTTCCAAATACTGTGGGGCCTAGGGCTGGAGAGGGGCTACGCCTTCTGCATTCACCATTTGACACTGCTCCTATCACACCGGGCCCTGGGGTCTTCAGCACAGAACATCAAACCCTCCTCAAAGATGCCTGATTAGCTCCTCACTACTTCAAACTCCAGGCAGGAGTTAAAGATGAGGTATTCTTCAAGTTCCCTTATTACTCCTTCCAAATAACAAAAAAGAAAGCAGAGAGCCCTCCCCCACTTAGAAAGAACAGTGTGGGAGGAAGAGGGTACAAGAAACTGCCCCCTCCAACAAGCATAGGGCACAAAGCATAAGGATCCCAGCCCTCCCCACCCACCCCTCAGCCAGCCCCACCACCTGCAGCCCAGTGCTTGGGCTGGGCCCAGACAGCCCTGATAGCAAACAGGTGTGACCAGCTCGGCGCCAGCCCATTAAGGGAACACCACCCTCGCTAATGGGTAAGGGCAGGATGAAGCCATTGTGAACAGTTGCTCAGCTTTGAAGATTAGGTGAAGCAGAGCTGGGGCTCTGCTAGAACTGCTAGGCTTGCATTGAGGAGGCCAGCAACAGCCACGGAGGTCGGACAGACACCACAGACAGGATGAGCAGGAGCACAGGCACCAGTGCTGGCAAAGGTTATGCACGAAATTCCTTCTGCGCTTTTCTAAGTCTAAGGAGCAACTCCACATCAGGGAGATATAGGTCACTCACACTTTTAGCAGACCTGAGTCCTGAAAGAGCAGGAGGCCAGCCAGATCTGGGGCCGCGTGTGATCCCTTTCTGCCTCTCTAGGAAGGCCATGAGACCCAGATCTTGAAGTAATGTAGGCCGTCTGTCCTGGCGTCCAAGAGCTCGAGGAGACACACACTGCTCACCTGCAAGGGCACACTGTTTTGTCCCATCTGATATGCAGAAATGGGGGAATACTGAGGGGCAAAGGAAAGAGTAGGGAGAAAGGCTCGGTCTTCTCCCAAGCCACAGCTGTGCCACAGAGGGACTCGAAGGCCCAGCCTGGCAAGGGGTAGGCCAACAGACAAAGCCAGTCAGCCAGATGGGTGCTCCTGCCGAAGTGACACCTTGGAGAGGGAGTGGGGCTTGTTTCCATGTGGGGGCTCTATGCTTGCTCATTCTGATACAAATGTGCACGTGGAGTGTTGTCATGCTGGCTGTCCTGCGTTCCAGAACTGCCATGTTTCCGAGGCCTCGGGAAAGGTCCCATTCCCAGCAGAGCCCAGTCTGGGAAGTGTACCCATTAGGATACTTCACGGCCGGGGTGATGAGTCTGCATCCAGCACAGGCAGGCTATCCCAGGCGAGGCAGCACTTAGCCAGGGACACAGCTCTTTGTCTCTCCTGTTTCCAGTCCCCCCCCAACCAGAGGAGATAAACAGACCCTGGGTGATAAACGGCCCGCCTTTCACGATCACTTTTCCTCAAGTTGAGGAGAGTAGCTAGTGATGGATGGGCTGGAATTTGGTTATCGGGAAGGGCTGTCAGCCAGAGGTGCCTATCTCCTCCCCCACTACGCAGGGCATCATTACACTGTGGCATCGAGGTAAAATATGAGCAAGGGGAGGGAAGGAAGAAAGAGGGGAAGGCTGGGCTTCCACACAGAGCAAATTGAGCTACAATGAGAGCGGGCATAAGGCTGGGATGTTAGTTATCTGCCACGACACCTTTATCTCTGTGCAAATTGGTCCTTCCACCCCCACCGCATCCTCTTGTACAAACAGAGGCAGGCACAATGTGTCACCACTGCAACAGCGTAGCAATTTAACCCGAATTAGTGAGGGGGTCAAGCCAGGAAATAGGGGTTTCTCATTTCAACAGGTTCCTTAGTCTCTGCTCTGAACCACCACATTGGAGGGAGGAGGGTGGACAGAAAGCAGACTCATAATTGAATTCACTCACTTGGCCACTGCTGATGTTTAAAAAAATGAATGCTGGAGCCTCCTACTTATCAAAGCCGGTTAGTTTCCATCTCACCTGCGAGACGCACTATGGCAAAAGACATGACCTAGACCACCCTTGCAGGATGAGCTTCCAGTGCTTTAAGACCACGTGGGAATCAGCAGGGTCAGGAAGGCAACAGTGCTGCCCAAGACAGCAGCCCCATGCCAACAACCCCTTCTAGAAGCCTACAGGATAGGGGTGTTGGGTGGCTCAGTCATTAAGGGTGTACTTTCGGCTCACGTCATGATCTCATGGTCCTGGGATCAAGCCCCACATCAGGCTCCCTGATTGGTAGGAAGCCTCCTTCTCCCACTCCTCCTGCTTGTATTCCCTCTTTCAGTTTCTCTTTCTCTCTCTGCCAAATAAATAAATAAAATCTAAAAAGAAGAAGCCTAGAGGATAGAGTGCAGGGTGAGGTGAAGGATGTAGGCCAGGGGAAGGGGCAGTAGAAGGTAATCACATTAAAGATGATTCTGGACAATTTAAGAATATACTTCAGTCTACAGACAGAAGAAGCATTCTGTCTCCACTCTCCACCCAACATCCAAGGTGCTTTAAGAGGGATGTCCTGTAACCCCTCTCTGCACCCCCAGACAGACACACACACACACACACACACACACACATACACACACACACAGAGTTGTGCTGAAATTGAGGAAGCCAATGGCAGCACTGATGGCAATGACAAGGCTAAAAGAGCAGGAATAGAGGAGTCAGGCCCATTTCCCCAGTGGCTCCCCAACTGCAGACCCTGGAGCTAGAAGGAGCAGGGGGGCGGGAGAGTGCAGCACAACCCCCAGCCAGCACATGGCTCTGCTGCACAAGGAGACAACTTGGTCAAGTGCCCACATGTCCATAAGCAAGTTACATTACCCCCTCGCCCTGCTCTATGAAAGTTGTAGGAGCCAGCCAAGGGAAACACGTTCCTACATAAGCACTTGTACAAGGGAATCTGGCTATAAAGAGGTCGGCTGTGACCAAACCTGCAATAGCCTTTGGAGAGGCTCCCAGGCCACCAGCCTCGAGAAGACAGCACCTTACTCGGGAAAAATAACCTGGAGAAGCTCTGCTAGGGATGACACAGAAAGGGGACATTCTAAAACCACTGAACAATTTCAAAAAATGAATTCCAAGAATTCATTTGGGGATGAAGGAAGGAAGCACCTTGGGACTCATTCTCTAAATCCAAAGAATTGGCACACAAATAGGAGGGAACAAAAATCAAGGCCACAGTCTAGACACAAAATTGAAGAACATTCTACCTCAACTGACACTACAGACTTAAGGGTATCATTGAGACCTGGGACCCTCAAGGGCAGATGCCAATCAAGCCTGATTCCTAGACTCAGGGAGCTCCTAAAACCACCCAGAAGATAATCACAACATGAAACATAATGATCACTCCAGGAAAAACGGCAGAAAGGGCCATCCTATTTTTGGTGATGGGAGAGCACTGCTGGGGAGCACTTGCAAACACTCTGCTTTAGTCCCCTGTTAGAACACACACACACACAGAGTCTCTCTCTCTCTCCCTCCATTCCTTCTTCTCTGCCTGCCCACAGCCCTGGGAGAGTGCCTACTTCTCAGCCCACTTTGCTCCCACACTTGCTCCCATCCTCTGGGACAGCTGCAGGTTACAATTCCAACCACAGGCTTCAGAAAGATGATACACTTGCTGGAGCCTGCAAAGGGTCAGGAGAGAGTACTGTTTGAAATACCAGCATGACAGCTGGCTCCTTGTCTGTCTCTTCCTCCCCTACCCCCCTCCCCAAACTTGTCATGGTACAAGAAGTCTATAAGCAGCCCATCAGCTTTAAATATCAGTGTGCGTGAAGCAGGAGCACGAGAGCGAGGGAGCGGGAAGCAGACAGCGAGCGCCTCTGTCGCCACTGCCTGTCAGGGAACACTAATGAATTTCACCACCAGCAGCCATGCTTCAGATGGGGTGGGGGGAATGTGGTGGGGGTGGGGAGTTTTCTAGGGAGAACCTCGCAGTATTAAAACATCTTTTCCCAAAGCCCTGTTAATAAATGTCACTGCAGAGCTGAGAACTGCGGCCTACGGCTAGGACTTCAATGCAAGGCAGGGGTAAGGACAAGCCCTAAGGTCCTCTCAACAGAAGGAGAATGCCAAGTGTGAGGCTGGAGGGGGCCAGCTGGGTTCTGCAAATTGGGAGGGAGACCACCATGACCCATGCTCATCTTATAAAGGCCTTGAGCTGCCTAGCTCAGAGGACCAGGACAGGAAGGAAAGGCCTCAGGTGGGGGGAGATCACCAGCTGTGTCTTCCAGGCCAGAATTACTGTCCACCCCACTCCCCATCAACTTTAGCCACCTCATTTCACAGGGAGGCCCATGGGCAAGGAACTGCTGGGGCTCCCTTCTAGATCTAGGGGAGGTAGGGGAGGAAACTCTGGCACCAGTCCCAACAGGAAGTATTCCCCCATAGGTGGCAGGATCCAGAGCTTATCATAATCTTTATTTTACAGATGAGGACATAGAGGTTGAGTGGGAATGTGACTTTCCCAAGATCCTACAATTACTAAGTAATGGAGTCAGGACTCGAACCCAGGTCTCTTAATTCTAAAGTCCCATGTCTTTCCACAGCACTATGCAGGTTCTCTGAGGAAGAGCCGATCACCTCATGGCCTCCTGTGTGTCCTCTATTCCCAGGCCCTGCCCGTCCCCTCCATTCCCTCCCACTGGTACACATGCACCTTTGGCCTGGCATAGGCCACAGCTGCCATGTAGCACAGGGCTGGGCTCCAGGCCAGGGTGAACCCAGCCTGGCAGAGAAAGCCCTGGGAGCGAGCCAGGCCATCACCTGGGAGTCTCCACAGCTCAGAGGGCATGGCTGAAGGCGTAAGCCTTCCCTTGGGTACCCTCTGCAGAGCTCTGATCAGCGGTGTCTGATCTGGCAGCGACCTGCTGTGCTGGGGGCAAATGACATTTAATTTCCTCTTGGTTTCCCTATGGTATAGACGAAAGGCCGTCACCTGCGTCTGGGTCTGGCGGCACAGCTGGAAGTGTTCCCAGACATGCTGCTCTGGAGAGTTCCCAAACAGAAACCAGAACGCAGGCAGAGCAGAGGGACACCCCATAGGCCAGACTGCTGGTCATCCCTGAGAAAACTGATATGTAAATGGCCCCTCCTGGCTCTGCTGCTTGCTGGCCCACTGGTCCACCATTTCTCCCCCATGGAGCCCACAGAAGTGACCACAAGCACACAAGTGCCACAAGGGCCACCTGCACCCTGTGGTGTTTAAGATGTATATGAAGTATAAACATGCACTTCCCTGTGCCACAAACAGTTCAGGAAGTGAAATACCTTCTATCTCCCCACCCTCTCTCCAGTGAAACAATAAGACAAGCATCCCTCCACGGTCTCCCCGAGGCCAGTTCCTCCAAGGAAAGGGTACGGTGTCCCATCTGTTGTGACTATGGGAAGTGTCAGAGCTGCCACCAGGTCCTGGCTAGAGCTCTCTCCCAGATGGAATGGCCCCAGAAGGCAGCATGGAGGAGGGGGAGCAGGTGATAGGAGGTTTCCAGGGCACTTTAGTCAGTGTCTCAGCTGATGAGCAACTCTCTTTTTTGGCCAAGGAAATCAAGAGCTCCTTAGCAGTTTGAGCTGTTTCCAAGACATCTCACTTGTCCCCCACTACAGTCTCCACCTGGCCTGTGGCCATCTTGACCCTTTGCCTGGGCTGCTTTTGTGTGGCCTACAATGCCCTCTGGAGGCTCCATGGAGAGGCATCCTGCAAGCGGCCAGGTTCCGGGATGTAGACTGATCTCTGCTGCGATACACAAGGATGTAGCTCTTCCCCTTACTCTCTGGCTGATCTCTGCCCTTACCCCAGCTCCCCTGGCTCCCTTAAAACAGGTAACCACTTGGCCTACACAGAGTCGCACTTCCAGGTGGGCATTAGAACAGGCTAGCGGTTTTTAAACTGTGCTCAATGGGGTTCTAGGACTCTAGAGGGGACATGAGGCAACTCTGTGGACCGGGGGAACAGGAGGAAAGACAGGGTCTTCCCCTAGCTTCAACCAGAGCAGTTCAACTTTTATACACTTTGTAATATTGGGATTTCCTTAATATTTGTTTTTTTTTTTTAAGTTTCCTGCTAAAAAATACTACCCCTTCAGTCTCTCTACTGTGTACCTGTAGGCTCTCACGGCATTTGTTCTGTATCTTCTCTGTAGCGTTCCCATCCTCCACTCACTCAGCCTATAGTCAGTCACGTGTATGCCACGTTCTGTCCTGACCACCTGAGCTCCTGACGGTCCCCAGCACAGGACCTCCCGACTTTCCAGCCAGAGTGGCTTTCAGCGAGGGCTGACTCTGGGCTGTTGCTGGAATACCAGCACTTCCAGCAGACACAGTGGTCAGCACCTTCAGGGGCAGTTTCTCTGAAAAAGAGCTGCAGTGGAGGATGACTGACACTCACAAAGAAGGTCCTAGTGAATACACGTGGCATATGTCACTCTTAAATCACCAGGTGGGACACACCTGCTACCATCATCGATCAACCAAACCAACCTTTGGGGGAACCAAAGAGACTTTCGCAAATGGCCAACCTTTAGGCAAAATTTAGACATTCCAACTGGAAATATCACTCATTAGAAGTTTCCAAACCATGAATGTGAGACCATCCATGGAAACACAAGATGATGTGTACTGAGTACTCGGGGTCTGTTGCCTTGGAAAAGAGTCACTAATCCCACAATTCTGCTTGTAGCACTGGAAATGGGTGAAGCCCCTTGGCCCCATAAACCAACTCCACTGCCTGACCTCCTCCAGCCAGCTCTGGGGAAGGGCCAGGAGGGAGGCAGGGGTCTGTGCTCCTCCTAGCTAAAGCCACTTGTTAATAGGCCCTAGATTCCCTTATCCCCGGGGAAAGGAAGGTAGCAATGAGCCCTTTCCCTTGCATGCCACCCCCCCCAATATGCCTCCCAGCAGGGCCAGGGAAAAGAGCCATTAGTGTGTGCCTCAGCAGACAATGGGGAGGAGAAGTCTCTAGAGCAAAGGACAACTGCAGCAATTAGAATGCAGGGAGGTTCAGAAGCTATTTAACTGGGTGACCCCTGAGGTCGCTGCATCTGACTCCCATCCCTGGATAAATATTGTATGAGAGGGGAGGGGGGAGAGCGAGGGAGCCCTCAGAGGGCTGCTCCTCCTTCCACTCTGTTCCCCACCCCACACGGCTGCCTCCAGCCACACACACCAGGAACATTATTTACAGCCCTGACAGTCAGAGCAATCACTCTGCTAACCAAGAGGGAATGGACAAAGTCGACTTACCAAAAATTGACTATGGCAATTGAAGAAGAAACCAGGGCTGTGGGGGAAGGGAGCTGAGCCAACACTGAGATGCAAGGCTTCACCCACATTCTGGGTCTGCTGGAGCAAATATTTCCCAACACCCCAAGACCACTGGCAGGTGAAGCTGGTCCCAACTGGTAGAGTAAATCAGAAATGGTGCATCATTCCACCTTTTGGGGGTTTCCTAATTGAAAAACTCCTGGATCTCATCACTACCCAGGTGTTCCTTAGCAAAGATGGGAGTCCTAGCAACCTGCCCAGAGGACGTGGGACTAGCCACCTTGTCACTCATCCAGCCGGTTCCTCAGCTGACCTCTAGGAAAAGGCCACAGGCAGGAGAGTCAGCCACAGCAGAAAGGGGTCAGGCTGGGGGAAGAAGAGGAGGGCATCTGAGTGTGGGCTGCGCCTTGGCCCCCACATGTGTCGCTCCTCCAGTCCTGCTCTAATGCACCCTGACATGCCTCTGAAGACAGAGAGCTGTTTGCAGTCAGCACCGTGATTTGTTAGTAATTATTTCCACGGTGTCACATTGCTGTCACTCTGTTAACAAAGAGACAGGCTGCCTCGGGCTGCCTGCAAGAAAGAATCGCAGAGAAAAAGGCCTGTCAGGCTCCCGGGATTCTCTGGGCTGGCTGGCTTTCTTCCCCAACCAACATCCTTGCAGGCTTTGGAAGAAACAGTTTTACAGAACTATCAAATCTGAGTATGTCACCCTTTAGCCAGGGACACTGAAAATTTACCTCACCCACTCACAGCCATCTCTCCCAAGCCCTACTGAGCTGAGCCCCCGAAGTCCACAGATCATGCAGGCCTAGGCCATTACGCCAGCTGCAGCTTCAACTTCCCCAGCCTTCATCTCCCAAGACCCTTGCCTCCTGACTCCTCTCCTCCACTGGGGTGTTTGCAGCCTCTCATGTGCTGTTAGGAGCCCAACACAGGAAACCTACTTCAGACCAAAGTGAAGCAGCTGCCCCCCTGGAGCAGTGGTTAAAGAGAATACGATGGCAGGGCATCTCCCCTCCTTGAACCTGCCAACCACAGCTCAGGACCAAAGCTGCTCCGGTGTCAATGCCCCTACAGTCTCTAGACAGACGCCTGTGCACCTGTGAGGAGATCCCCACAGACTGCCCATCATGCCTGGTGCCTGGATCGGTCTGGTATCCACACAAGAACTGGTGGTTTGCTTTAGCACAGAGTAATGTCTCCATTACCCTGGCTGGGAATCTGAGGACAGATGGGCAAGCGCTGACAAAACAGAGGTCACTCACCTTACAGGCATGGAAAGCTGGAGATTAATTCTCTCCTCTCACCGAGGGAATCAGACTCCTGGACAGTGGAAGGGAAGCACCAATACTGAGAAACCCTTTCACTGCCAAGCAGTAACAGCAGGAGAGGGAGACAAAAGCCATACAGAGGCCTTGTCAAGCTGGCAAGGGCCATTGCCACCCAGCTCCCTTGGAGACCCACAGGATAGAGGAGCCTGGGCAAAATCAAGATTCTTCTGGCACCAGGGTCCAAAGGGCAGAGGGCAGGGCTGGCTTCATGCACTGGAATGTAAACTCTATGAAGGCAGAATGTTTTAGAAGTTTTATCTCCTCTTTGCTCCTCACCTAGAATAGTATGAGACAGAGTGGGTATTTAATCAACATCTGCTGAAAGAATAACTCAATGGGTCAGTATGGCTCAAAGGCCACTTCCACAGGCCTGGGGCCAGCCTCTCCCTCAGAGAAGAGGGAAGCCAGTGCAGATTCCAGAAGAGACAGGGAGGCCACATATCCAAAGGACTGTGTTAGGTTATAAAGGATGAGGGAGATTTGGATAGGCCTTGGGAGATTGTCATATAGAACTGAACATTCCCATACTCATTTGACAACCATGTACCGAGGGCTAAAGAAGGTATGTAGTCCAACAAAAGGAGAAGGGATAAAGTACAGTACAGATAAAGGGGACACTATATGGCAATGAAAAGGCTGAACTGCTAATACATACCACAACCATGGAAAACTTTCTCATATGTTATGTTGAGCAAAGGAAGTCAGACATAAAAGACTACATTCTGTAGGATTCTACTCGTTGGAAGTCAAGAACAGGCAAAACGAACCAAAAGTAACAGAAGTCAGAACAGTGGTTACCTAACAGGCAAAGGGCATTACTGAGAAGTGGCACAAGGGGATTTCTAGGACGATGGAAAGGGTGTTTTTTATCTTGAGCTGGATGGTGGCTGCACAGGTGTGTATTTGCATAAAAACCTATGGAGCTGTACATTTCACATTTGTATGCTTTATGTACCCTACTGTGCCTATTTCATACCAAGATTTCTAAAAATATTAGGGGAAAAAAAGGTTAGGTCTCAAGAGTCACGCAGTTTTGTTTTTTTTTTTCTTTTTCTTTTTTAAAACACAGAAACATCTCACCCAGAGTAAAACATTTTCCAGGAGCAACAGTGTCTCCTTCTCCTTGGGAGTTCAGGGGATAGGCCCTCCAGCCTTCACTCTCTAGCTGCCAGAGGACAGAGGAGCCCAAATGGCCAAGGCCTGGGAAGGTCCAGAAATATTCAAAACACAAAGGAATGCAGCCCAAGTCCCCGGCCTAGGAGGTAGTAACAGCCTCTATTCTGTACCAGGTGAGCTTCGGGGAAGCAGAGCGAGAACATATGGTCAAGCCACGGCTCCAGCTGGTTCTGAGGCTCTCTGAAGCAGCCTGTCAGAGACTGCCACAAAGGATAGAACCAGACTTCCAACAGTTTCCAAGAGCCACAGGACCAATTTGTCTTCCTGACAAGCCAGGCAGACACTGGCTGAGCTACCCCAACTCTGGGTTACGCAAAGGTCTCAATGCCTACAGCCCCTGCTGCCAGGGAGGAGGAGGTGGTAAGACCCTCACAGATGGCCAAGGGGAGTGTAACTCGGGGCCAGTACTTAGGCAGCAGCTCTTGCCTCAGGACCAATGAAGCAGCTAAGAGCCATCCAGTCAGCGGCCCGGCAACAGCCTACCGCACGAGGCTCCCCCGACCACACACACCTCAGAGCCTCATCAGTTACCACACAAACATCTTTATCTTTTATCGGGATTTTAGCCAAGCAAACCTTCCATTCCAGGGGTTCCAAAAAATCACCAGAGTGCTTTTAGATCCTCAGACACCTTCCTAGCGGATGAGGAGAGGAGGCCAACGTTACAGTTCCACCACTGGGCCGAAAAGTGCCCAGAAAGTGAATCACCAGAGGCTCTGCCTGCCAAGGAGGAGCCGAACTTATTGATCAGACAACAGAGCTTCTCCCCAGTGCCCCTCCAGGTCCAAAATCCTTCCAGACCAGACCAATTGCCCCAAACTCGGGCTCCGAGGTAAGGACACAGGCTGAACTGCCTGCTGGCA
This sequence comes from Mellivora capensis, assembly GCA_004024625.1. NCBI lineage: Eukaryota > Metazoa > Chordata > Mammalia > Carnivora > Mustelidae > Mellivora > Mellivora capensis. The sequence continues at coordinate 74,124 of PISX010006917.1, read as the reverse complement.
TGCGGCTCCAGGACCACATGGAGAAGAATGGAAAGGGGGCTCGGGCAGGGACCTAGGAGTCTCCTGGGCACTCCAGAGAAACCTGCTCCTGCCCTAGGGCCTGCCCACAGGAAAGGGGATACTCCCAAGCCCACACTCAGGAGCCCCTTTACCACTAGTGCTGGGGACCAGGACACGTGCCGGAGGGAAGTCTCACGTGTCTGTGAGTAGGCTGGCCCCAGAGGCCTGCAGGCTCTCGGGGGGAGGCAGGGCACCCCTCGCTCCTCGGAGCCCAAGAACTCTCGGCCCAAGGAGATGTCTGGCTAACGAGGCTACCCCACCGCCACTCCATCTGAGCATGGCAGGCTGCACCGCACGACTGGCTTCAGGTGGCTCTTCTTTAATTAATGGCATCCCAGACTCTGCAGGGAGCTTCACCCTACAATGAATGGCCCTCTCTCATTAGAGGCAGGCCTGCCATGATGTATTCAGGGCGAGGGCCAGGATTCATTTCCCTGTCTGTGGGCTGGGGATGGGAGGGAGGGAGGGGAGAAGCAGCAGGGAGAGATTTATATCGAGTGACTTGGATTAGCTGCAGCTGAAACATGACCCCATCAACTCCAGCTGCCTTCTTGGGGCTAACCCGATGCACCTCTGCTGACGAGAGGGCTCTAGGGAAGCTGAAGGGAGGGCAGAAGGTCTGGTTCTTGTTCTCTCTGGGCTTAGGCTACAGCTCAAAGGCCCAGAATTCCTATACAACCTCCAGAACCCCTTTCCCAACCACCACACACACGCACTGGGAGCCTGGCCTGACTCTGAGCTCGTCTTGCCCACTGAGAGCCTCTTCACGGCCAGGAAGCTGACACACTGGCCTGCGAGCTAGAGGGCTGCCCATGGCTGGCGGCTGGAGGCTGGCTTTCCTAACTACTTTGTGTAGGAAACACCCTCCCTCCCTACTTCAGAGGACAAGTGCACAACATAGTAATGCCCCCATATCTGCTGTCTGGACAGGATCCAAGAACATTCTGCCACAGGGCATCTCAAACCTTGGGCTACCCAGCACCAGGGAAAAGGCAGGCATTGGTCTGACACTAAAACATGCTGTCGGCTATCACCTCACCAAGCGTCCAAGGTGGACAAAACTGCTCGTCTCCACCTCCCTCTGAGGCCGTCTCACAGGGATCACAAGAATGAGCCCGGGGACATGGGGTCTTCAGGGCAAAAGGGTATCCACATGTCCAGTGTACTCAGAGACTCAGAAGGCTACCCTGAGCACTGCTATTCACACAGGTGGTTCTAGGCCTGGGGGCCAGGTAGGTTCAGGTTGGCAGCAAACAGCACACAGCCCTACAAACTCGCCCTGTAAATCCCACTGAATTTGACATCCAGTCTTGCTTGTGCTTGGGATAAAAATCATACATCAGAGCCTGTCCTCTAACCACCCTTAGCCCTCTTAGAAATGCCCAATTCACTAAGAGAGCTGGAGAGTGGATTCTCACCTGCCCCTGCCAGCCAATCAGAAGGCTGCTCCGAAAGCTTGCCGAGTCCCTAGGAGGGCCAAGGCAGAACGCCTATCATCTGTACACACACCCACTCCATGTTATCCACGCTTCTCCCTGGCCCTTGTGGAAGAGCATTCATTTACCCTTCCTTCCCTACTCGGAAAGAGATGTAGCTCAGTTCCGCTTTGCTAAGCCCTATTTGGCAATGTGTCTAAACACATGCAAACTTAATTAGTTCAGGAGGGGAGCCCAAGCACTTGCAGTGACAGATAAAAGTATCGGGGAAATGAGACAAGTCAGGACTGCCAGGGAGTTCTTACTCAAGGCCCTTCCCCTAGCAGGCTGCTAATCAGAGGTGATGCAGCTCAGAGCTGGGACCAACTAGCACACCCATGGGCAAGGGACAAGGCTTTCATGAGCTTAGTGACATGATGAGATCCCCTACATGCTTCCAAACATACTATAGGAAAGAGGTATCCAAAATGACACTGGCAGTGGTTTCCTTAGAACAGATTTGAGGACTCATTCATTTGTAGCTCATCAAGGAAGCTCTCAGACACCCCAAACCATCCCTCACCACAACTCCTGGCCAACCATGCCCCCATATAAAAATAAATCTAACAGTCCAGACCTCCACCAATACCAGATCGGGTACCAGCAGCCTAGGGTGTCAGAGAACACCTGCCACTCAGTGCAAACAAAGGAAAAAGGGAAGGGAATCCCCACCATATCACAAAGCCATGGTCCATGAAGGGCAGATGGCACAGTAGTTAAACACACGGGTTCTAGAGTCAGAATGTCTAAGTTCAAGTCCCGGCCACAAACTGGTTGTGTGCCCTTGACAAATTACTTACCTCTCTGGACTCCAGTTTCCTCATCACTTATTTAAAAAAAAAATTATAAAATGAATTTATTTCATAGGACTGTGGTAGAATTAAGTGAGATAATGTGTAAATAGAACAGAAGGAGTCCTGGTATAGAATACATGCCTGATACATGCTGGCTATCTTTATTATCTAATGTAAATGTCTCCAGAGCAATCCCAGCCCTCAGTCTTAGAAGACACAAACTCTCAGAGAGCCCTTTGGCCAGCTTCTAGTAGGACCAAACTCCTCCATGACCCAGGCCTGTGGGCCATCTCACCCAGTACCCACCATGGAAGGAAGACCCAACACCCTGTGCTGGCAGTGAGAAAATCCAGGAGCTTCCTGGCATTAGCAGCATAGTTCTCCAACCCCTCACACTCAGCTTGGTGCAGGAAGGCCCAAGATTTCCTCTTCTGTTCCATTCTCCCTGAATCTACCTTCCATTGATCCTCTGTCATTCTTCCTGAGTACAGATTCCACAGGCTCACTCCATTCCTGAGCTGTCATTTATTCAACATACATTTATTGAACAACTACTATATACCAAACATTGTTCAAGATTATAATGGTGCCCACAGTCTAGTGAGAGGGACAGACAAGTAGAGGCAGACACAATTCAATTTCATGTATAGATAAGTACATGTGCTCCAGAAACACACAGGAAGGTACCTAGAAATTGATGTTCTGAAGGATCATGAGGTACTGGCCAGCTAGAGCATCTGGCTGGGGTTGGGGGTGGAGGATGCACAGAAAGTATTAAAAGCTGAGGTTCAAGAAGTATGCAAGGGCCTCATTAAGCAACATGACTTTGCCTTGAGGGCAAGAGGAAGCCTTGAAAGTGTTTTGCGGGCATGTGACATAATTTGCTATAGTCAGAATGGCAAGGAGGTAAAACTAGAGTCAGAGAGATGAATTAGAAGACTTTTGTAATCCAAGAAGAATATGTTGACCTGAGGGGCGCCTGGGTGGCTCAGTCGGTTGAGCGTCTGACTCTTAGTTTTGGCTCAGGTTGTGATCTCAGGGCTGTGGAATCAAGCCCTGTGTCAGGCTCCATGCTTCGCAGAATCTGTTTGAAATTCTCTTCTTCTCCCTTGGCCCCTCCCCCTGCTTGCACTCTCACTCTCTCAAATAAATAAATAAATCCTAAAAAAAAAAAAAAAAAAAAGGCAGCACCTGGTGACCTGAACTACGGCAGCCGTAGAGGGGATGGAAAGAAGACAAAGGCTTTGAGAAACCTCTGACAGAAAGAATCAACAAGATTTGGCAGTTAATTGGTTGTGGCTAGAGAAGAGGCATCAAGGATGAGTCTCGGGTTTTTGACAGAACTACTAGACAGTGGTTCCAGTCACAACTTGAGAGCAAGTTGGAGGACTAAGTGTTGGGAGAAGGAGGACACCTGAACTTTAAGGGGCCTCTGGCATTCAGGTGGAGATACAGAATAGGTAGTTGGATGTCAAAGCTTGGAGTTCAGCTGGCAGATAAGGCAGACTGCTTTTCCCCAGCAGGATCTTTGCTGCCATGTCAAAGATGGAACCCCTTTACAGAGACATTCCCTGTCTGGGTAGGCAAAGCAGAGAGAAAATTGGAAAAAGAATACTAAACACCAGGACACCTGAGTGGCTCAGTTGGTTAAGCAGCTGCCTTCGGCTCAGGTCATGATCCCAGCATCCTGGGATCGAGTCCCACATCGGGCTCCTTGCTCAGCAGGGAGCCTGCTTCTCCCTCTGCCTCTGCCTGCCACTCTGTCTGCCTGTGCTCGCTCTCTCGCTCGCTCTCTGACAAATAAATAAATAAATAAAACCTTTAAAAAAAAAAGAAAGAAAAAAAAAAGAATACTAAACACCATGAAGAGCTTTAAGAACCATGAGGTAAGGCAAAGGAAAGGTGGGTCAGGTAGGGGAGGAAGCTGACCAAGGGCCAAAGCCATAACAAGTGTCATTTCTTAAGCAAGTTGAGAAGGAAAATTAAATCCGTGCCCACTAAATTAAAACCCACCTCGGCAGGATCTGTGACTACAGCATCAAAAGCCCACAGAGTATCAACTCATCTGGCTTTGACAAAAGATGGACACAAAATGATTCTGTCGGGACCAGAGCAGATTTCTTTTCTCCAGTGGGATTTCTGCTGCCACTTCAGTTCCCATTTCTCAGTGCCTCACTAATCAGGCCCTTTCCAACAAAAGTGATGGGAAGCTGGCTGGGGGTGGGTGTTGGGAGAGAGGGGAAGAGCAGCAATGAGAAAAAGCCATGGCTCCGGGAAACTAGAGTGGGAAATGAAAATATTTGCTGAATTCCTTAGACTTAGTTAAATCTGAAAATGGATGTCAGAATAAGAAGCGAGCCCCATACTAACAAGTTGCGGGTGTCAATTTACCACCACCCTTGTCAGGCTCCTCAGCAGCCTTTACCGGGCGCATAAAAAGGTGATGGCTCTGACGAGAGCCATCTGACGAGAGGTTCCAGGAACACCGATAAGCTGTGCACTGTCACGAAACACTACTTAGGTTTCCTCTCTGGCTGTTTTTATTTTGTTACACATTTAATTAAGAGCCTTCCCAGCAGTTATGCGGAGTCCTGCTTCTAAAAGGCAGCCACAAAGCTCTCCTCCCCCAGCCCCTGCCACCTGACATCTGCTTCCTTCCTGCATATTCTTTTTCAGAGCTTCACTGGTCTTTTCAATACAAACCCAAACCAGCTACCAAAGTCTGCCCAATCCCTCTCTTTTAGAAGCAACATGGTCTTAGAATTCAATTTTGTCTAGCTACGAGTCTACCAGTTTAGGCCTTGGTTTTGAATTGTTTTGTTTTTTTCCTGCTATAAAAGGGAATATAATTAGGAGGACCGAAAGAAATATGGTACATGCTCATTAAAATTTGGTTTCAGGGCGGCTGGGTGGTACAATTGATTAGGCAACCGACTCTTGGTTTTGGCTCAGGTCGTGATCTCAGGGTCCTGGGATGGAGCTCCATCTCAGGCTCTGTGTTCAGTGTGTAGTCTGCTGTCCGCCCCCCCATCCCACACCGCCAGCTCATGCTGTCTCTCTCTAAAATAAATCTTAAAAAAAATTTTTTTGTTGTTCTTCTCTTTTTCTATATGTTTGGATTCAACAACCCAATCCCTCTTCTTGATGGCATCGGTTCTTATGAAGATGCAAAGCAGCTTCTTGAGTCACCAAAGTCTGTCCCAGACCCACTGGACTGATCTGGTGCTACAGGTCAGAATGGGCCAGACCCAAAGAGAACACCCTCTGAAATTCCCTCTTTGTCTTATGGAGAAATCAACTGAGGAGACCTGGCCAGACAATCCCCAAAGGGATGCACAGGGACGTTTTCATACACACACACGTACATGCCATTCCCAGTTAATGCAGAAGATTCTGGAATATGGGTGTCTGGGATATGAATACACCAAAGAGTGAAATCCACCTGGAAGAGTGGGAGTCCTGGGAGGCTATCTGGAGAAACTGGGCCTCTGGACTGGGTTACATGAGCCCCAGATGTTGGGTATGGCCTGAACTGTGCCCACCCCAAACAGCTTCTCTTAGGCTGTGGAGCTCCACCTAAATCCCTTCTCTGCTTCAGGCACTCAGAGTGGCCCAGATGCCATAAATAAGAGCAACAGCCTTCTTCCTCCTCACCTTCCTCACAGAACCCTCCCCCTGATTCATATCTGCTTCCAGATCCAGCCTCTGTAATTTCTCTGCCCCATGAGTGTCATATGGGAACACAGATCCTCTGGAGCTCTGTGAGTCCTGTGCATACACCTAGAGGTATCCAGTCAGTGTGTGTCCACGACCTGAAGGATGTGGACATGAGGTGCGTGGGTGTTTATGTGCTTTGGATTTGCTTCTCCTCTTGTCTCAAGTCGGTGCCCAGCAGCAGGCTTGATATCCACCTGAGTATGTAACTTCACCTCAATACCCACCATTCAAAAGGCATAAAAAAGGGCCCTGGTGACAAAATCATGCCTAATTTGGTAAGAAATGTCACTCCAGAGCCATTATTCCTCACCCCCCACCAACACCCCAACTATGCACGCAAGTGAGCAAGCATGTGCACGCGCGCATGCGTGCGCACACACACACACACCCACACACACTCTCTCCCAGAATGCTTCCAGCTGCCTTTGGTCACAAAGAACACAGAGGTATCGATTCTATCAATCCTCAGCAAACAGTGCCCCCACCACCTCCACCCCGCTTTAGCTCCCTGGGGGCTGTCTGAAGCCAGGTATCCATGAGGACAGACAAGAGGCAAAAGTGTCAACCCAGCAACGGAACTAGTTTTGTCTTCCATGACCAGGGCAAGACCCGGAGACAAAGGAGAGAAAGCAGTCCGGACAAAGGAGAGACAAGGAGACTGGGGAACTGGGTAGCTCCCTAGAAGCAGCCCTCTCTCATCCCACCAATGGGCCTGCAGTTGAATCATCAGGGCCTTGTACCCCAAATAAAAGGGTGGCACAGCAGAATGGTTAAGAGACAGGACCCTGGAGCCAGGTTGCCTGGGTTTGAATCCTGGCTCTGTGTGTTCTTGGGCAAGTTACTTAACCTCTCTGTGCCTTAATTCCCTTATCTATAAAACAGGAATAAAAGTACAAAGGTTTATTAAACGAATTACTATTTCTGAAGCATTAAGGGTAGTAAACACTATACATTTGGTAGAAAAAAAAAAAAAAGGATCTTCTTTTAATTCCTTCCTTCCAGGGCAGTAACACGCAGCCCCACAATTGGAAGGGCTGTCCTGAGCAGTGGGACCTGGCAAAGGTAGGAAGGTCCAGACAACTGCAGTCCCAGTAGGGTCCTTGATTGGTCTACTCCCAGCTCCAGAGTCAGAAGGCGGGGTTCCCAGCCCTCTTCGCACCGTGACAGCCCCAAAGATCCAGGGACTCACTGAGCCAGTTGCCCTGTAGGCTTGGACGTGTTGGCCTGCGAAAGGCATGACCTGGTCTCACAGTTTCCAAGCCCTGCCAGTAAAGCAGTCCTTCTCATACTCACATGACTTTCAAGTCCCAGTCTCCACAGGTGACAAAAATTGACTTGACGTTTGGATCTAAGAGGCCTTCTTTCGCCATCCACTCATCGACCCTCTGAAAAGTAAAGAACAAGAACAGATGAGATTTTCCTTTTTTTTTCCTTCCCAAGTCTGTGAAGAGCCACACCAAAGAAACCAAAGAAATGCAGATAAGCTGCTTGTAATCAGAGCAGAAGAAAAATGTAATCTTATCCGGCCATGGTTCTGCTCTGGGCTCTCAGCCTTGGCTCAGACCACAAACCTGAATGAGTGGGGGAAGGGAGCCCCTCCATGCCCTGATGCCTGGCAACCTGCCCCAGATGGGATAAGGACATATCCTGGTAAGCCGGTCCTCAAAAGCAAAGCCTAGCACAGGCACAGGATGCCCTGGGCCATGAGGACAGGCAGGAAGGAGGCCCCAAGCAGGGACTCCAATCCACAGGTTCATTCATTCACTTGTTTATTTCACCCTCCCACCAAAGACTTATTAACCAAATTTATGAATTTCCCAAATGAGGATGAAGTTAATCTTTACTGTGAGTCTAGCAGAAAAAGCTCCCTTGCTGGGCTGGAACTCCACCTTGATCCCTGGGGTGGCATTGCCTGCTTCGGTCTCTGAAAGCTCATAAACTGGCCCCAGACTTTACGTTTCTCCTCTCCTGGTTGAGGATTCAAATTCAGATTCAGGAGAATCTTTTCAAGGCTGAGCTCAATGCCTAGACAGGGATAAAAACTGCTCCTAAACACACTTTAAGTATTTCTTTCCCTTCATCCCTTTAATCAGTTTCAGTATTTGCACTCACATGGAAAGTACAGATACTAAAATCAGTATATACTGAGAGAATTATCATAAAGTGCTCCTGAAGCATTGCCTATTTTTCAGAAGATCCAGGCATGGGGTGGGAGTACAGCAGATGACCACCGTGCCACACAGAAGGATTCGTTTTTAAAGGCTACATTGCAAAGTCGTTACAAATGCAGGATTGAAAGTCAGACACATCTGGGTGCTAACCTTGGCTCTTCCATATCCTGGCTGTGTCACTGATGGGAAGTCATTTAAAAGTCATTTAACCTCTGTGAACTTCAGCTTCCTTCATCTATAAAACGAGGTAGAATGACTAACCTTACAGAGTTGTTTTGAGAATTAAATGTAATAATGTATTAAATGCCTACCACAAAACAGACAGTAGGCTGAGAAGGCGAGAAAGGCAAATTATCCGAATACAATAAAATAGATGCAGCCACGGAGAAGCAACCAGAATGCTGTAAGACCAAGAGGAGGAGGTGACCAGCTCTAACTTTGACAGAGAAAGGAGTCAGAAAGGAAGGCTTCACAAAGACGCCACTCCCAACTAGGGGACCTGGTGGCTGGGTTTGCATGACGGGGTGGAGCAGAGCAAAGGATAGCACAGGGGCAATCATTTTGTATCTGAGAAGCAATTGTGTGCTCGGTATCTGCTTCCCCCAACAGACTAGAAGCACCGTGAAGCAGGGACTTTCATTCATCTTATTCACTATGTAAATCTTTAACCCAGCAGGGTCCTCTCAACAGATTCCTGCTGATTCACTGAAACATGAGTAGGGAATAGTGTGACCGACGTCCAGTGTGTAGAAAGGAGGGACAGGAAATGACACTAGGGGATGCCTGGGCCAGGCTGTGAAGACTCCAATGGGTAATGGAGAGCCCACTGAAATCGTGAAGGAAGCTAACTCTTAGCAGGTGTAGGCTGGCTCCCTGGAACATCTCAGAGATACTGGTCTTTGAGTAGGGCCAAAGGTCCTAGGTCATTCTCTGGCTAGAGTGGTCCTACCTCTCAGGGGGTCAGAGCTGCTCCTTGAGCCAGACTGTGCAGACCCTCCTCACAGTCTGCACACCAAAGAATTCCCCTCAGCCGAAGAGTCTCCCCAGCAAGCTAAATTCTGGAACTTCCACTGCTGAATGGCTTGTTTCCCCAGCCTCCATGGCCCACTTGCACAGAGGACATGCACACACTCACACTCATGTATCCTTTCCCAAGACTTTATGTAAGAAAAGAAGTAAGGCAATCCTAGGGCTGCCTGTGTCATTCAACCTTGTTCCAGCTCACTGGCCTTATATCCCCAAGATAAGTGCCCCATCTGCTGGGGGGGCTCCCACTGCCCCAACTCCTACACAGTGGTCTTGGAAAAGACAGCAAGACAGGATTGTCAGGAGCCAGTGCCCAGCAGGACCTTCCCCATGAGAAGCACTTACCATTCCATGGGGTTATTCCTTAGAAGCTTAGGACCCAGCCCATTCACTTGTGCAACAGATGTTTAGTGAGAACCTTTTAGGGTGAGCTGTCCAGAAAAGTGATACTATATTGGAATAAAGCCTGTCTTATTCCTGCCCTTCTCTGCTTAAATGGACAAAGAGTTAGAGGAATTACCAAGACAATCCCCAATCAGCTGTGGCCACCCTCCCAGCTACTGAAGGTCTAGCATGAGTCCTACCTAAACCAAACTAGTCAGACAAACATCTAGCTGACCACTCGCTCAGGGCCTTAGTTAGGACAAGAAGTCAGCTTTTTAGCTAGTTGACCAACTCAGGGCTAATGAGACAAAGCAGAGCCCATTCTGGTCTTCTGGCCAGAGACTCCCTATTCAGGCTGATGCCAGGTGTCTTCCCTATTCACCCACAAAGTAGCTAAAGTAGCAGAAAGTAGCCTCATGGATAAAACTCAGAATCCCCCCAGCATTCTGCTCCAGGCTGGCCTGAGATTAGCAGGAGGAAGCCTCCTGAAGACCATAGCTCCCTCAATGAGAACCACTGAGGGGGAAAAAAAAAAATCCCATAACCTCAATAGCTCTGGTTTGATGCTGGACTGCAGCAGGGGTCTTCCTTCTAGGATCCTGGCCAGAGACATTCCAGGAAATAGCCGTGTGGCCTCCCTCAGGGGCTAGGCCCTGGCTGGGACACAGGAAAGGATGGGTTGGTCCCCTCTTTCTCCTTGAGTCTGGTCTTATAGGGAGCATCGATGCTGAGGTGCCCCCTCAATCATAGGAGCGAATCTCCCCTCAAAAAAAAGAGGGTCAGTGGGGCTGTGAGACACCTCACAGTTCATCTTCTCTTCTCCCAATCTACTGCAGGTACCCTAACACTGACCCGACCCAGAGCTTGACCAATCAGAGAACCCAGGCTTGTACACTCCCAGGGACAGGGAGCATACCTGCCACCGGGTGGGCCTAAACCTGACTCCATCCTGAGGAGCCCCAGGAAATTCAGTCTGCATCACTCTCTCCCATGGGACAGGGCCTCTAGATCTTCCTCCCTCCCCAGGCTACCCCCCAACTTCCTCTAGGCTGACTACCTCCAATGTAGACGTGCCCTGCTACCCACCCCCAACTTTGCTTCCTCCTGTGCTTTGATAGGGGCTGAGCTTTGGGTTTACTGGTCTTAAAGATAAATAAAGCACCTAATGAGATCCATGGGCTTTTTCTCTTCTCCCCTCCCCCTAGAGAGGAGGGAGGGGGAAAGGGACCTTCTCCCTCCCCCAGGCCAGAAGGGGTGGGAGACAAGCTGAGGCCAAGCACAGCCCTTGCTTATTCCCTCAGGCTGGAGCACAAGCAGCAACATCTTAACCTTTTCCAGCTCCCTGAGGAGAACATCCTAGAAGTGTGCTCTCTGCCAAGGGTTCTAAAGCCTTTAATTTGATTTCCCTCACATAGGCAATTGTGGTAATTATTCTGATTAGGAACCATTACCCAGTGCAGCCTCTGCACCCCTGACAGGCACAGTGCATCCAGCGGCAAGCTGCAGTGGGGCAGGCAGGCCCAGCCGCACCTCCTGGAGGAGCTGACAGCAAACAAAAGCCATCAACGGGGAGTTCTGGGTGAGTTAATGAAGTGCTCACATGCCACAAGAAGCCAACACTAAAGCTAAACAAAAACACCTTCAGTCTCCAGGGCTAGTCCTTTGGTGCCACAGCTCGGCTCCCCTCCTCCCCGACGTGCCCAGCGCTGGCTGCCCATGCTGCCCAGCCCAGGGCCAGGGGCCAGGAGGGGGCAGGGGCCCCGAGTAGAACTCGGGGCAGTGCTCGGACATCTTGCCAGTAACCCTGACGGGAACAGCTGGAGATGACAGATCAATGGTTCAATACTCTCAACAGCATGTCACTGATGTGACAGCAAATGTTATTCTAATCAAGCCATAATCATAGTCAAATTACACGGCTACATTCTATTCTCGGGAGGGGAGGGAGAGAAAGGCAGTGGGAAAGGGTCAGAGGTCAGGAATTAAAGGTCACTCAACCTACCTCCAGCACTTGCTGCAGGCTCGGCTGACCATCCACCATGGCTTGAATAATCCCGGTGAGCTGAAAGGAAAGAGAAACAGCCAGTAGGTGGAACAGCAGGACACAGGGTCTCAAAGCCGGACTGGATCCTCTCCTTTCTCCTCCTGCCATAAAAGACTGGCCTGCACTGCTTTTGGCTCAGAACCTGCCAGAGGCCTTGGGAATGTAGTCCCAGGACATACGGTGAACTTTCTCCACAACGTCCTGCCCCAAAAGGGGGAAACATATCCACATGCTGACCACAGGGTGTGTTTCATACCTATTTCAGCTTTCACTTTGAAAAGAAGAAAAAAAAAAAAAGGGAAAAAGATTTTATGTGTCTTCTATTCAATAAGCTCCAATAAATCCCTACAAATTATAATCTAAAATACATTTACCTCCAAGCTTCACAGAAGTTCTTGTAGACCTTGAGAAATGCTCACACAGGACAGCCACACCTGGGTTCAAGTCCACCCCTTCTCTGGGTCTCAATGTCCAGCATTTTCCCCTCTAACATCAGACAAGAGCCAGGGGAACCCCACAGGCATCTACCCTTTACCCTGAACACCTGGGTCCTCGATACCAACTAGGCAAGCAAGAAATAGACATCTTTAACTGACAGGGAAACACAGACCCAAAGGCCTAATAAAGGAACCTGGTCTAGAGAATTTCTGACTCACAGGCCTATGCTCCACCCAGGTCAGACCTAGGTTCAAACAGCCTTGTTGCTTTGCTTTGTTTTGTTTTAAAGTGAAAATATCCTTCGAACACAGAGGAGGACAGACTGCCTCAGGGATCTGAGGCAGGAGGCCCCTATCCACAGACCTGGACCTTGCTGGAAATCACCATGCCCAATGTGCCTGGGGCTACTTCTACAGAGGGCTGCATCTCAGGCTTGCTGGGGAACTTCTTCTTCTTCCTTTTTTTAAAGTATTGGGGGGGGGGGATTAAACTCCAATTAAACTATAATTACATTTAATGAATATCAAATACCTAACTCACAGGAACCGCTGGCTCTAAGAAGGAAGGTTATTTTCTCATAGTGACTTACATGGAATGGTAATACACACCTTTTAGGGAAGAAATTTTCATTTTAAGAACGCTGAGTTCCTCTAGGTGGGTTTCTGTAGTTCATCAAGTCATTATTAGGTGGTATTTTAAGGAAGTGTAAGGACACAGCCACTCTATTTTATATTCCAGAAACTGTTTTTATATTAATCTGTATTTTAATTGGGTAACAGCTGCTGCCTACAGACTTCCCATGGTCTAAAAGGAAAATAAATTAGAAAGATTAACTACACTGTTGTTTCGCAAGGCTTTAACCCACAGCAGGCCCGCCCGGCTGGCCCCTCCACACCCTTTCCTTGCTTGGGAGACCGAAGAACTGCCCAGCAGAGGGAGGGCCTGAGCCAAAGAGAAGGAAAGTTGGTCCACTGAGGGCTAGGGGTGGGGCTGGGGGGTGAGGGGTGAGGAAGACCTCTGGGTCAGCAGCTTTCATCTTCGAGGGCTAACACTCCTCTTTTCATTTAGTCAACAACTACTCGTGGACAGCCTACAATGTACTGGGCCCCATTCCAGGAACTAGGGATCCAGCTGTGAGGAAAAACTGAAATCCCTGCCCTCATGGAATCTGCATTCTTCTTGGCAGCCCCTTCTAGACCCAGCCCAGCCAGCACCCAAAGCCTGCACACCTTCCAGAGCACACCCTGAGCAGGCAGCGGCCCTGTGTTTTGTCTCAGGCACACAGAGGCCAGAGTCCAGAGTGGGCTGGTTGCTGATTCCAGGTGCAATACCCAAGTGACTAATGAGCACCCACGACTGCTCTTCCTGGCCCCGCTTCTCTCCTGCTTCATTCTTCCAGGACCAAGCCATACCCCCAAGCTTGGAGCTAAGACTTGGGTCAGGACTATCCTGGAAAACCTATAGCCACTCGTACTTCTTTGAAAGCTCTGGGGTCTGTGTGCCATTCCCATGTCTCATCCGAGTCTTCCGGGGCAAGGTTAGGTCTACCATTTCTCTTGACTCCTTATACCCAGGGTCACTGAGATGAGCTGAGCACTGAAGGGTTTCCAGAAAGGCTCACTCACAGAAGAAACCAATGGCACCCTTGTCAAGAGACCTCCCTCCTTGGAGGGTCTTGGGTCAGCATCTATGTACTCCACAAGCACCTGTTCTTGGCCCCCGGAAAATCACTAATGTGGGGAGAGAAAGTCACTGCACTATAAAGGAAAATCAGGGCACTGCTCTGCACGACCTCTCACTACAGACTAGGCCCGCCTTTTCCACCCTGGTGGTAGGTGGTAGGGCTCCAGGGTCCTGGGGCTTTCTCATACTCCTGTCCAGCGGTCAGCAAGCCTGGAATCATCAGCCTGGGAGAAGCCCAGTGAGCCCAGCTCCCTCTCTCTCTCCATGCTTCCTAGACCACTCGAGGTTCAGCCAGACACAGCTTATAGCTGACCTCCTAAAGGGCTTGAACTCAACCTCTAGAGACACAGGGGCTTGCACTATTGATTCAGCTAGAGGCACCCTTCCAGGGGAAGCCCTCACTCCCCTGTATGAATCCTTCCAAGGACAGACTACATCTTACTGGCTCCACCAAGGCACTAGTTGAAGAAGAGTGTGAAATTAAGAAATTGGTCCCTGTATCTGATACTACCTACAAGACATCTCTAAGACTTACACCAGAAGCCATGAAAGCTAATTTAATAAATTTAATAAATACTGGAAAGTTCTACCTTAGGCATAACTTAATTCCTTCATGCTGCAGTTCGAACCCAATCCCACGTGGGTTAATATATATTTGTAAAAAGCTTTTACATCCTCACAATGAAAGGTACTAGAGCAAAGCCAAGTATTATTAAGCTGAGAACCAGGGCTCACAGGCTAAACAGAGCTCAAAGACCTTAACCACTTAAAGCTGGAGAGGTGAGAGGAAGAATTAATGTGTGCTCTGTGGCTCCTTTCACCGAGGGATTACAGATTAACTCCCGCTTCTCCAGACTCGGAAACCACAAGGCGAGGGGCTTTTGACCCTGACTGATAACATGACTGGTTACTGAGATCCCCTACCCTCACAAGGGCTTTGTCCGGGAACGAGCTGGCTTCATCATAAACACTAGCCACTACAGGAAGCAGCCCAGGACACTCAATGCCAATAGCATGTCAGCATCCAGCGCTTTCTCCTTTCACAGTTTATCTCCAACACAATCGTATTCTGACACCAAGACAGTTTGTTGATTACATAAGCACTTGTCTCTGGTGTACAATCTGATAATCAGGCCCACTCTTTCTCCTCAGACAAAGAGACCAATAAATCTCACCCTTTATAAGTACAGGTGCAAGACAAAGCCCTTTACTGGCATTTAGCAAAATTGGTATTTTTTCTAGTTTTTTTTCAAGACAATGACAACAACAACAAAAAAGACTACACATGGTCAGGGACTGTGGCAGCAGCCCAGCTGCTAGATGCAGAGATCTGACAGGTTGGAGCAGATTCTAGATGTGGGAGAGAAAGAGCTTGGGAAGGAATGAAACTTATCCCATCCTGTCTCTGTTAGAAACAAGTCTTCCGGCAGACTATGAACCAGAACGAAGAAAGGATGTGAAGAAGGCTACTAACATGCCCATTACAGAAAGCAGTATGAGTGTCTGTATGTGGGTCACAGACCCACTCAAGGAAGCATCCCTCTTCTTGCTGCCCAGCACTGAGCCTGTCTCTCCCCCCACGAGCATGTGCTCGTATGTGTACTTATGTGTCATGATGTGTGTGCACACACATACACACACAGGCCAGGGTTCTTAAGAACTTCTTGTGCACAAGAGGGAATCCTACTGGAGGAGATGCTTAGGCACAATCCTTACTGAAGAAAGATCCTCTCTGACCATGATGATCTCTCTCTCTGCCCCAAAGGCAGCCCACTGCCACACAGGACGAGGTCGCACAATGACAGCCTGCATCCTGTGCCCATGCCTCTCTCTACATTCCAACTCCATTTGGAATGGAAATGGCAATATTTAGATGATCTGAGGTTTTCCAAAGAAGACTTCACTTGCTCGAAAAGAAGACTTCAGGGCAGGGGCAGGGCGGCGGGCAGCAAGGTGTGGTTGAATACTCTTTGACAATATTCACTCATTTAAGGAACACGTGTCAAGTGCTTACTTGGCACCAGGCTCCAATGATGGGTCAGAGATAGATCAGACCTAGGTTCTGCCCTCAAGGAACGCATGGTCTAGTGGGGAGACACATAAGTAAATACAGTATAATGCATCTGCTCAGGGCTTTGGGTGGTGGCACCAGCCCTGGGCTCAGGGAAGGCTCCCCAGAGAAGGTGACCCTGAGCAAAGTCCTAGAGGACAAGTGTTGGGGGTGGGGAGGGGGAGGACAAGAATGGGAGCAGTGTACAGGCAAGAGTATCACGTGCACAGGGAGATGGTGAGGGGGCGATCTTAGGTGAGCAAAGTGCGGGGCATGAAGCAGGAAGATGTGAGGCTGGACAAAAGGCCAGGACCAGGTCAAGGAGAGTTGGAGGCTCCAGAAGCCTGAGGCGAAATCGCACCCTTGGCACCACAGCTCACTCACATCTTCACTTTCAGATAAGGCTTCAGGACAAGGGTCCCAACCTCACCATGCCTCCTGCCCTCCAAATTATGTATGTGTGTCCTGGGGTGAAACTTTCCAGAAAAAAGATTAGCTCTCATCATAGTCTCACAATCCCTCCTCCCCCTACCCTCCAAAAGAAGCAGCAGCAGCCCTGATCTCAAAAAGATCCCTTTTCCCAATACTCTCAGGCACCCACTACTGCCCAGGACTGAGCTCCAACAGCACTGTTCCATGCCAAAACAAGAGTAACCTTTCCCAAATTTGGGCCTGTCCAGCTGTGCCAGGTAGCCTAGCTGCAGCTGGAACCCCCATGGGGAGTCTGCACACAGACAGGAGGAAGAGAAGGACAAGTGGATACTGCATTTTCAGGCCAGTGGCTTGCTTAAGGAAATCTTCCCTTTCCACAAGGAAGGGGATTTTCACCATTAAAATGGTGACTTTTTTTCCCCAAAAGGGGCAAAAAGAACAGATTAGCGCCCCCTGGTGGTACAGGTAATTTCCAGGGGACAAGGGGGGAAAAAACTGCAGATTCCAGAGGGAGCAAGAATCTCAACATCATTAGTGGGAACAACAAAGGGGGTGAGAGACTACACACCTTGGGAGATGGATGCCTGCACCAAAAGGCCTATCTGGGTTGGGTGGGAAACACTGGCATCAAGCCCAGTAGCGACCCCTGGAAACTTTCTATCTGGGCTGAGTCAACCTCAGAGTCCATGGGGCCCTCCCACCAGTGGCAGGCAGGCCCTTTCCCAGCATTCTCCGCAACAAGACAATGGTTTTAGAATCACTCAAGAGCTTTTTTCCTCATGTTTCACTCATATGCAGAAAGTAGATCTCTAAACAAAGGCACACTATGTTGAATGTACCCCAGCCCCAAATTCTTAAAAAAAAAAAAAAAAAAAAAAGATTCCAGAAACACTCATGTTTTCCCATTACTTCTGCTACAACACATACATGGCCCATGATTCCACTACAGCCCGTGGCTACCACAGAGTGCAAAACATGACATGTCACAGGGGAAAGCAGTCACAGAAGATCCTGAGAGTAAGAACTCTGCAGGGGCACCTGCTCTCCGCTATTAGCTCTTTTGAGCCTCTAGCAAGCATCAAGATCGCAAGTTAGCCCAGTTTCACAATCTGCAGAATGGGGCCAATACTAACCTGCTGGCAAAGTGGCTGAGTCCAACACCAGCACAGCATAAGGGTAAGGCCATTTCAGCCTCATATACACTTAGAACACCCTTCTCTTTCCTCAACGATATGTTCCCACAAACTCAAGCAGGGCCACTTTGCTCCAGGACAGAAAAACACCACCAGAAGCTAAGAGAGCCTTAACATAAACTCTCCTTCCAAGAAGCTGAAATTTTTACTTTCAAGAGGCCCCAAGGGAAATGGAACTGAAGAGAAACTGAGCCCCCGAAGCACCACCCTTGAGTGGGGCAGCACTCCAAGTGCTGGTCACCAGGAGGGGAAGGGACAATAAGGGAGGGAAAAGGCTGGGGAAGCTGGGACAGATTGTGCCACTTCTTGGGTCCCCAGTGACCACAGCAGTGCAAGTGGGAGTGACAGACTTTGTAAAATGCCAGCTGCTAGCTGGGTCCCACGCTCACCTGCCTTAACCAGCAGTAAGACTTAAGCTGCCCCTAAGCAGCAGGGACAGCGTACCAGTGACCCAAAACTGTCCCAGCAGCCTGGGCTGCCCCACTCCAGGGCCCTTACCTCTGTACAGAAGGGAGTAAGCTGTGGATGGACTACGGGCTGGACATACATGTGAAAGGTAGACTCAATCTCCATGGTCCGACCATTTAGCTTCAGGATGGGGAACTCGATGATTTCCTGGAATGGCAAAGACACAGAAAAAGAAGAATATACTTTTTTAACCAACCATTTCAAGGAATTCAAGAATGAAGGACTGTTTTGGACTCTTGAACTCCTGACAGAACAGACCCAAGACTGAAATGGCACCAGCTCAGTTTCCATCCTAACCTTCCCACTGTCACTACCCTCACAGGCGGCAGGGACTAGACACACACCCCACCCCCACCGTCTCTGGAAAGAGGAAAGAAGACAGTAGTACAAGCTGCCCCAGTTTCCCCAACTGGTTCTCTGCCAGAGGCCTATTTACCGGAGCCCACAAAAGTAGCTCTACTGCTTCCACTTGCCCACGCCTCTGCCCGGGATGGGCCTGGATCTCCAGTCACCTAGACAACCAGCCATAAGACCAATCAGAGCCTTCTGCATTTGAAGTTTAAGCAGAACCGATGAGTTTCTTCATTTGTTTAAAAAAAAAAAAAAAAAGATAAATAATAAATAAAGCCAAAGGGGATACTAAAGAGAAGCAGAAAACTGAGTAAGAGTAATAGGAGCTAATGCTTCCCACCTTTCTTTCAGGCAGTACACCCTCCCCCAGCCTGCTCCCCCCAATCACTTAGCCAGCCCTTCCCAGTCCACTGGAACGTAATGGAAAAGAAGGAGGAGGAGTGACAATTTGTTTGGTGTCTCTAAGATTAATTTGTCTCTGTTATTTAATAGAGATGCACAGCACCAAGGTCCTGGTGTGCAAACAGGCTTGCAGAACGCTGGCTGTGCAGCACGCCTCCCACATCGCTCCTGGGAAGGGAGGAATGCACCAGAGGGGGGAGAGGGCAGGAGAGCACACACGCACCAGAGAGAAAAGGGAAAGCAAGGAGAGAGAATAAAAAAAATTATTGCTTTTTAATATTCAAAAACAGTTTGCAAAATTTAATCAAAGCAGAGGAAAAGCTAACATTTTTACCACTTTGACATTTTTATTAGCGCTTTCATAAATTTTTAAAACATGAATGGAATTAGTTTACAACACAAAAAAACTGCCCTGAAAACATCTGGAAGAGACAAATAGGAAATAATAAAAAAAATAAATAAAAGCAAAATCCTCCGAGTAAAATTAGCATGTGGAAAAGGCCTCCACTGCAGAGAGTGAAGGGGGGCTTTGCCCACTCCGTGCCCCCAGTAGTCAGCTCCAGCGGCATCCCTACCCCAGCTTCCCAGTTCTGGAGGGGATCTTTCTAATACCACTAAAATCAAGGCAAACTGGTTCTCTCCAGGGACAGCCTGGAGGAGCAGCACGGAAGCTGTTGACACCTGACTGTGTGCAGGACATGGACGAGTGGGAAGATGGGAGAAATGGCCTATCTCCTTGATGTGGCAGGGCAGCCAGGTAGCCTCTCCCTCAGACGCACCTGTGATTATCGGGCTTGTTTTTAAAGTATCTATTTTTACCCAACACCTTACAGCGGGACTGAAGACCCAATCAAGGCAGTCAGATTTCATGACAGAAAAACCCAGAGGTTCTGTTTGCCTGGCCTTCCCAGCTGATCCCCACAAATGGGGAAGCTGACAGGAGCCCCCTGAGATAGGAAGGGCAACAAGGCTGAGGCAGAGGGGGCAATGGCAAGGAGGCCCCAGCTTTTGCTTAGGTTAGGTGATACCTTTCCTCCCAACTTGAGATGAGGGGACTCCCCCAGTCCCCCGGGCCTTTCTCACTCCTCACAAAACACCCCTTAGTAGACCTGGCAGAAGACAGTTTTGCGCTGAAAAATAAAATGGAGGCACACATACACACAAAATACATATTGGCCCCCCTGGAAAACCAGACAGCCAAGATTTCCAAGCACTCCCTCTGAAGTGGGGCTCACGGGATGCCCGAATTTCTGATGTATCCTGCTTCTCCTGCTACGGAGAAGCAGCACTTCCCCAGAAGGAGCTCCACAGCCTGGTGAGTTTGGCTGCCCTGGTGTCTAAAGAAACAAATACAGCCAGTTCCTCACTAACAACGTTAGCTTGGCCCACAATGAAATTGAACCTGTGACACAACTGTACTTTTCATTTAAACTTTCATTTGGAGAGAAGCAGTGTTTGGAGACCTGCAGTTTGTCCTGCTAATAAAGACAAGTGTTGGGACCTTTAAGGATGCCATTCATCTCTGGCTTTTATTAAATTCAATTTTCTTAAGCCCATGATACATTATGAAATTAGGAGTTGACATTCCTCTGGAAACAAAAATATCTATCAAACATAAATGGAAAAAAACCCTCTATTACCAAGAATTTATGGCTTAAAGTTGATCTCTTTCCACTTTTTTACAAGCACATGGTTTGTTTTAGATATCTGAAATGTTATTACAGATCTAGAATTTTGTTAGTATTTATTATAAAATAGTAAGCGCTTCAGCTCCTGCTCTGGCCAGCACCAAGTCGGCATCCCCAGGAGATACTCTGAAAATGGCCTTTGGGTTTCCCCACCACAGATTGCTCTTCCACCTCTCCTGCTGCTGGCTTCCTCACCCCGCGGAAATGGAGCTAACCTGTGCTCACACTCAGCAGCACCCTCCCAGGGACAAATTAGAAGCTAGCCTCAGCTCTAAGCAAACTGAGAAGGGAGATCCCAGAGAGACCTGGGGGCCAGGGACATAGCGAACTGGACCAATCCTAAACATACCTCTCCAGAGGTCCATCAACCAGGCCTTCTCCCCAAGACCAAGAAGAGGGACTTCCAAGAGCCAATCTTAGAACACGACTCTGCATGCACCCCTTCTCAGCACCATCAGCGGCTGCTGTGTCAATGACCTTACACACTGGCATACTCACTTAAGCCAATGAGGATGAAAAGAAGAGCTTCTGATAGAAGACCCTCTGGGGAATCAGAGCACAAAGGATTTCACTTAGATACTTCTTACCCACGCATATTACCCATCCAACCCCAGAACCTCAAAATCCTGGCCCCAACAGCCCATTCATGGGAGAGGAACCCTAATCTCTACCAAGGGGGCATGACTCTGCAGCCAGTGCACCCAGAGCAGGCCAACAGTTTTTGGCTCATAAGGATCGGAAAGGTAACACCAAAGTTACAGGCTGATCACATTAATTCCAACCAGGAGCTTAGGAAGCTGTGCCTCAGTGCTAGCTTCGGGAGGCAGGCGCTCTGATGATGATGAAACTGGTATTCCTGCCCCTCCTCCTTTTCCCCCCTCAATCTCCTCATTCCCCTGGGAGGAAGTTTTTAGGAGTAGTTGAGTGTCTGCTTACGCAGAGGCAGCACCAGGAAGGAAAAAAGAACCAGTGTATGTTCACCAGCCCTCTCTTCCTCCTCTAACAGTTTCGCAATTCCTTACATCCGTACGTCATGTGCCTTCAATTATACTACCTGGGCAGCATCTACTGGGAGCAGGTCACTGTACGGGTGTTGGGAATGGGATTTAGAGGGAAGATGTAGCCTCTGCTTTGGAGAAGTGCACAGACTAGTGAGCAGAGAAGATACTGAACAAATAATGAACAACGCAGTGCGATAAATATCTTAGTGGAGGGACATACTGAGTGTTAGGACTTTCAACTTACAGGTGTGCTTGCAAATACATTTTCTTATCTTACCCTTATTAATCCTGGAAGATAGGTCATATCAGCGGCAGCAGCAGCTCATAAACTAACACTATTAAGCACCTACTATTTACCAGGCAGGGGCTGGTTGTGGACATAGAGACAAATATAAGGAGATGTGGCTCCTCTGTCTGAGGGGCTTGGAGTCTGGGCAAAGGGTAGAGAGGAGCTGGCCCCAACACCTCAGGGCCACATGGAAAATGGAATCATTTCATTCCTTCCATTTGTTGTTTACTACATGGCGGACCCTCTGCCCGATGCTTAACAGGAATGACCTCAATGAAGCTTCCTAACAACTCAGGAGGTGGGAATCACTAAGATCTTTATTTTACATATAAACTCAGGCCCAAAAAGAAGTGGTGCTTTGCTCGAGGTTACACTCCTTGTAAGGGGCAGAGCTGGGACTCCAAATGGGGAAAGAAGACTTAAGAGAACAGGGCTCCCAGCTGTCAGAATCTGACAGGTCAAGAGCTGATTCTTCCAGGCTGAAAGGCTGTCTTTAGGAGGCTTGGCCTGCTATCTCCTCGTAAGAGAGGCTGCTCTCGAGTTACCAGAGCACACAATGTGGCCTCCCTGGACAGAAAGTCCTGGAGGACTACTGCTGCACAGTGACGCAGATGGCACTATGCTCTGAGGGCAGGAACAGTGGGAACCCGGAGCCTTAGGTCTGCATCTCCAGCATCCAGCTCTGTCCTGGCACACAAACCTCACTCTCTCCGCTTCTGATGAGTAACATCAAAAGGGGCTGTAAATGGCGAGATAGAACCCAAGCACTTGGCTCTAACAGAAACATCTCAGCTTTTACACAGCTCCCCATAGGTCAGGGAGATGAAGTGATCTACTGAAGGGGACAAACAGGGTAAAGGTGGTGGTGGAGCCAGGATTCAAACCCAGACATAGAACACCCCAAAGCACCTTGTCTCTCATCTTTAAGCGGCTTCTCATCCTCCCTCAACTGCTACAAACCACCAACATCCAGCTTTCTGTCTGTCCAGACCCAGGGTTCCCTGGAACACAGAACTTTCAGAGCTAAAACTGGGACAGTTGGTCACCCTTCGCTATCCACAAGCTACCTGGACCACTAGGTTGTCCAAGGATAGAGCATAATAGTCCCCAAAAGCTGGTCTGCTGATGGTGGATGGGATTTAGCCACAACTTGACAACTCAGGACAAAAGCCTCAGAACTTGAATTGTTCAAAGTATCCAGGGTTCCAAACCTACTGTGTCTGTTGTCTTCCTCAATAAAATACCAGCAGCAAACCTTTCTTTGTTTTTTTAAGGGGAGAGAAGACAGATAAAAAGGAAGCACTAAGTAAATATTCTTTTACCTTTTTAAGTGAGCAGAGGTATAAGTTGGAGCAAAGGTTTTAGACAGAGCTGCTTTCTAGTTGCTCAACGAGGAACACCAGAGATTGTCTTGATTAACTGAGGACAAAAGTGTAATAGCATCTCAAGCGAAATTTCACACCTACAATCAGCAGATTACAAGAAATAAATGTGTAGGTTGCTTTCAGGGTATTCAAACTCCCTTCAACTAAAGTGTCTTCAGTGATAAGATTGTATTTGAAGATAGAACAACAATAACAAAAGGATTTTTAAGGAGAAGGGACTTGGGTTAGACTGCTGGAATTTCTTGACAATGGGACAGAAGATTTAATAGTGTCATGTTCTTATAGACCTTTTCTCCAAAGCACAGATTCTCCTTTGCCTGAGCTGATGGCTCTATGGTCCTGTCTGAAATAAGGGAATCAGCAAATCATTTTTCATCACTTCCTCCTCTCAACCCAGGAACTGGCATTCCTTCAATTTAGAGTTGGTAACAACTAACCTACTCTTTCCCTCCAGCCTCAGAAGAAAATACTGAATTGTGCAACACCCCTGCAAGGAAAGGTTTGATAAACCCAAAAGCGACATCGCACTACAAGGTAGAAAAAGCAGTACATGGCAAAAACATGAGTTTTCTGCAAATACTTGGGTTTTGGCTACAAGTCCCTGCAAAAGCAGGCCCTTCCTCAAGGGATCAAGGAGCTTCCAGGCTATAGGGAAGAGGGGAAGTTGAGAGGGGAAAGTGAGGGCTGCACTGGGCATCGAACAGGGCACGGTTTGCTTAACAGTTTCTCCCTTGGGGAAAAAAAAAAAGACATTTTATGCACAAGGAGCTTATTTCTTAAACAAACACTCGTGGTTTTGATTTACACCACAGCCTGCTCCTAAATAATTTATGGCGGGTTAAATTTATTGCCGAGCCCTGGCTGGCTGCAAATTCGAATTGCCAAATAATTAGATTTTAGGGCAAAGCTTATAAATTACCCGTCGATTTGTCCGGACTTGTTTGTCAGTTGCTTTGTGCTTCAGGTCATCTTTGGCATTTGGCTGTTTGGGTTTTAATTGCTGATTTACACTTTGACAGATGAGAGCTGATGCTCGAAGTTTCAGGACAAGGAAGGGTAAAAAATTGGAGCTTTAAAAGGCTGGTTTTTCACCTACATGTCCGTTTTCACTATCCCTACAGATGCCAAAGCAATTAAAATGTAGAAAAGAGGCTGAAAATAGACAGTGCTATTCTTTATGGGGGGGGGGTAAGGGGGCGGTGTGCAGAATGATTTATAATTTACTTTTACTATAATGTGAATTAAAAAAAATAATAACACCAATAAATGAAGGGGCCCAAAAGTTTTCAAAACTGCATCCTCACCCAGGAGTGTGCCTGCCTGTGTCTACCTTCATGTGACTCTGGATGCACCTCAGTTCAAGCATTTTTACATACTCAATTGTAAATAACTGCAGATATTAGTGGCTTCTTTGAAGCTAACCCTCCAGGGCAGCAAACAACCAAATGATTCCTTTGTAGCTACCTGTATACATACTGGTCATAAAATTAATTTAAGCAAATCTTGGGGTTGTGTGCAGGAGCGGCCCCCCCAGAGGCAGGACTAAGGGAGGGCATGGAAATGGAAGGGTTCCAAGTCCAACTTACCATTCCAGTACAGGAAAAAAAAATATCTCTAGGTGGTGCTTCAGCTCTACCCACTATGTTGATAGAAGGACTAAAGGCTTTCTCTATGCTTCCAGAAGCAGGGCCTTCCTCCCAGCCACCTGCTCTATCTCAATACCCTGCAATGATACCATGATTAAGAAGACTACTAGTACTAATTCCACTAGGAAAAGCTAACTCCTATTGCTATGACATGTAAGGCACTGTTCTAAGCACTTACACTTTATCCTCCCAACAGTCCTATGAGACTGGTGCTATTATTAACCCCTTTTTGCCAGTAGGGCAACTGAGGCATGAAGAGTACAAGTAACTTGCCCAGTGCAAGTCATACCATTAGTAGTTGGTGGAGACTGGGCTCAAATCCAGAGTCCAGTTCTGGAATCTATGCTTCGAACCATTATGTTGTATTACTTCTCATCAGAATAGCCTCTCCCTCAGTTTCCTGCACTTTGGCGATCCAGAGTCTACATTCTGGGACTTGCGCACATGGAGCCAATGACTGTTCATTTACTCAACCAGTAAGGTGAAGAAAAGTCACGTAACATGCTCAGCATCACAAGACAAACCAGAGGCTTGGTTAGTCAAACACCGTTTTCCCAATCAGTGCAAATACTGCACCAAAGATCCAGTACTTTAGGGTAACAGGTGATCGGGAGAGGCCCAGGCCCACTCAGCCAGACAGAGGTCCTGGCCAGGCAACTTGGGCAGGAGACCAGAGAAACTGGCTGGGCTTCAGGAGGCCCTGCTCCTGAAAGGGCTACTGGTCTCTTCACAGAAGGCTTAGTTCCATGGGGTGCTTCATAGATAGATTCCTTGTTCTCTGTACAAAGCTGTTGGCCAGAAGCCAGGACAGGAAAACCGTTGTGCTGGCATGACAGCAGATTTTTAAAATCACTGACCATGGAGCAAGCAATACACAGACTGACATCCTGCCTACAATGCACGGAACACTTTTGTCACACACTGGCTCATTTGATCTTACATCTCTGTAAGGCAGGCAGGAATCGCTGACCTATTTTATAGACGAAAAAGCTGGGGAGGTCAGTGGGCCTCAAAGCATGTTCCCTCATAGGGAGCATCCCATCACTAGGGAATTTACCAGAAATGCAAATTCCTAGACTCTACCCCAGACTCTGGATCAGAAACCTTGAGGTTTCTGATAATAATCCATGTTTTAACCAGCTCTCCAGGTTAATTCTGATCACTATTCTAAGTTTAAGAACCACTGGTCTAGACTAAAGCAGTGTCTCTCAGACTTCAAACTACCCAAAGATCTTGTCAAATTACAGATTCTATTTAGTGCTGGAGTAGGGCCTGATATTCTAACAGCATTTCTAACAGGCTCCTACATGATGAGGATGCTGCCACACTGAAAAACAAAGGTGTAGTCTAGAACATCTATGAGATTACCTCCTTATACTGACCAAGTGAGAATCTGTGCCACGAGTCTTAGTTCCTTTTTCAGAGCAAACCCTTACTTGGCCCACTTTCAAGCACTTGGGACAAGCCCTTTAGATCTGTCAACCATTCCTGGCTCTAGCCATCAGACATTTCATTCTCCTTGCTGCCACAATCCAGGGGAGAAAAACTGGCAAGTCACACCCCAGAGCTTTACTGAGCAAGCTGGCAACTCTCTGCTAGAGAGCCAGCAAGAGGTCTTCTTTCATGATAATACGTGCTCCTCTCCAGAAAAAAACACCTTCTTTCTGTCCAAATGAATCAAAAAGCGGCTCTGGATCCTTCTCCAATGAAGACTTCTTGAGAAATACCTAACTGTGGGCACAGATCTAGAACAGGATCCCAGCAATTCCTGCAAATATCCCGAGGCACCAAGCTGGGGATTCCTCAATAACATCAACCAACTGCTACATTCTACACCATCACCATGAACTCCCTTTTAAGGTCTATCCCTGGCCTTGTTTCTCTAGCCACTTACCCTTCCAGTGAAAGTAGACCTTATCAAAATGGCATGTTTCATACCCATTCTTCAATGCCTACCTCCTCTGTCCCCAATTAACTACCAATCCCTTTCAGTCCATCGGTTGGCCTTCCATTCAAATGCTGCTAAGACTGGGGAAAGAAAAAAAAAAAAGGAACCCATGAACAATTCAGACAGACTCCCTGAAACTCCATTTTCAAAACACCACAATCACAAGCCGTGGCTCTCAGTTTCTATCACACTTCTGGAGAGCAAGATTCCAAGCTTTCTTTCCAGTTATCATCCTATCTACCTAATCATCACTACCTACCTCCCCTAGGCTACTGGCCAAACGGTTCCTCAAAAAGATCCTACTTACAACACCACTAAGGAACTCAGCTTATTGGTGCTTCCTGATAGGAATCTTCAGTTCGGAGCACTCCTTTTACAACCACCATAGGTTCCACTTTTACTCCTTGCCAAATCTCAGTATCACTGATCCCCAGAGGCCCACCAGTATCCAAAGAAGCCACCAGCTACTTTAAAGCATGGTTCTCAAGCTCACTTCTTTCCCAGCACATCTAAAAGCTACAGCACATAACTTTTTCTCTCCAACTCCACCATCACTACCTTAGTCCAACCTACGAACAACTCTCAAATAATGCCTCCTAATCAGGTTCCCCACATCCATTTCTATTTAAAACCTTCGAACACCTTCCCCACCATTCCCATGAACTCTAGCTTGCAACACCTCCTTCTGTTTCTTCTACTCCATTCAATAATACCTTCACACTTTCTCTTCTGGCTCACCATCTTTCCCCCAGCCTCACTGTGGGACCCTGTATGTTCCCTTCCTTTCAGCAACATTAGCATCTTCAAATAAGAGCCTCTGCCAGCATTCAGCCTTCAGGCCAATCCTTGGCTGGGAAAGGACTCCCTAGGACTAGACACTGACCACAGCACTGGAACAGAAGTGGACTGATCACATAACAGATGTGTTTTCCTGCCCACAGACCAAGATCGTTCACTGGCCACTACATACAGGGATAGGACCAAAACAGCAGGCTATTCCAAGGTACCTGCACATCAGATTAAAAGCTTTGCTGATGTTTGTCTCTCCCTCCAGGTCTACTTACCTCCTTTCTGATTCTCTCGGCACCGAATGAGGCTTTGCCAGTGGCAGCACTCTATACTCACAAACCCTTGTCTGCCTGTCCCAGCCTGCTCACCCTTCTGCTGCAGACCTGCCGGCCTGGGGGGCTAGTGTCAATCTGGGAACACTCCTGTTTCAGGCTTTTAGGCTATGACTCAATTTTCACAGCTAGCGCTCAAAACTTATCACATAAATGTATAGCTGTGGGGTTTTTGTTGTTTTTTTTTTTTTCTTAAAGTATTGTGAACACCCAGGATTAAGAAAATAAAAAATAATCACCCCAGTGGCATCTTAATCAAAATGATGCAGGATCCTTTTCCCCAACAAGATAAAGGATGGAGAAAGCATCTCCTAGTATCAGTTTTCTCATGTCAAACAACTGAGATCAGTCTACAAAGTAAGAAATGTAATCAATATCGGAGAAGAAAAACAAGATAGGATGGAGGCAGGAAGAAGTGAAGCCTATGGACTTAGCTAAATACTCCTCTGGATTTCATTTCACTACCCCCATCCCAAACTACTTGTTTTCTTTCTATGGCTGTGTACCTGTTGCTGCTACTCAGAGGGAGAGCTTACCCCCATCTCGACACTTCTGCTCTAGCACATTTTCTCTTGTTACCCAGGCCCACCTGCCTCTTCCTTAACCCTTCCATCAAATCTCTCGGTGTTAATCAGCCAGCTTATCTGTTTGATGGATCTGGTCTATGAAAGGTAGCTTCTTCCCAAGGGATGTCTCGCAGATCCAGATCCAAACTGCCAGTACTTTGGGGGGTCAGAGGGAGCCACCGTGTCATTCTCTAGCCCTTCTTTTTCCCTGAAGGCCTAGTAGCCCAACCCCGTGCTACCTTAAATAGCACCGGGGTATCCGATTAGCCCTCCCCGCAATGCTTCAAGGCCTCAGCTTACATATTTTTTTGTTGACCCTTACGTTTTTGCCCATACTTTATTGGCTAAAATTCTCTCAAACCTCTCCTAGCCTTCATACTCTCACAGATCCCACTAAGACCTTCTAGCTCGCAGGGCACCTGGGTAGCTCGGTCCATTAAGTGTCTGCCTTCAGCTCAGGTCATGGTCCCAGGGTCCTGGGATGGAGCCCCACATCAGGCTCCCTGCTGCTAAAAACAAAACAAAACAAACAAAAACCACCTTCTCAGTTGAATGTGAGAAATACCATATAACCAACACAGATATCCTACTAAACAAACAGTGAAATATTTGCCACGCTCAAAGCCTTCACTCTCTCTCTTCCTCATTTTCAACACTCCCACAAACAACCCTGCAATCCATGTCAGTTTTTCAGACTCAGGTCAATTCATCCTTGCTTACTCTGTGAGCACCTTCTTTCATTCCTGCTACAACAATTCTAGAGGCCATAGGCTGACTTGGCTCTCTTGGATCTCCTAAACTTCTCTAACATCAGGCCCACGTGACCCCTCCTCCACACTATGAGCAGAGTTGATCTTCCCCCTCCTTTGAGCCCCCACTGCACCAAGTACTTATCTACAGAATATAATCAAATGCTTAACAGTGGTTATGTGCAGGTCTATCCTCGACTACCAGCTCCTTGAGGGTAGGGACTGTTTCTTGTTTCTATGTCCCCAGCATCTAACACGGAGCTTGAAGTTGCTATCCGAAGCGTAGAAAGAGGCCTTTTCATTGCCTCTAAGGTAGTTACAATGAGGTCCTCCCCATTCCTTTGCTTACTTGGTTGGTTTTGTCGTATCCAACAAAAACTTTAAAAGGCAGCTCAGTGTCACTGTTCGTTTACAGTCCCTGATTTCATTCATCATTTATCAATAGCCCTATTCTTTACAGCTCTTCCCCACCACCAACCTTAGCCCAGTGTCTAACAAAATCTGCATTCCAACAGCTGTCTCAGCCCTGGGGAGGCCACCAGGATAATAAGAGGCTAGGAGGAGGTTTCCTGATTTGTACTAAATTATGTGGTGATTTTGTTACCAATGACCCAGTGCTCCCCAAGGAAAGTTCCTGGTCCCACCCCCAGGCAACTCCACAGCCCTAACTACACACCACAGCAGCTTAAAGGTATAAACCCTGGGGAAGATAGAGAAGCAGTGTGAATAGAGCAAATAAACCCACTTCGATCTCCACCTCTGCTATGCCAAACATATAAGGCAGCACCACCACGCATCGGTGCTCCACTCCCGGGGATGTATATTTTACTTCGACATTGCTATGTCTGCTCCAAATAAAGAAGGGCCCTTCGGCTTTCACGTGAAGTTACAACAAGGCCAAGACCCGGACACAGCAAATGCTTGTTCCCATTCAGGGAGCAGTTGTGAGGAGCCACAGTGACAGTCAGAGGGAAGGGATGGTGGGGGTGGGGGGTGGGGATCCCTGTAAGGGACCACCAGGAAACAGCAGTCTGTGAAGGAGGGGGGCTTCTGGAACTGGAGGGGGAAGCACCACTTTTATGGAGGCAGCAACAAAAAGGACAAAAGCGCCTAGTGGGCTGTCCCATTCCCACCACCATCACTGGCCACCAATAGAGGAATTCATTTACGGTGACCCTGGAAAAAGAGATGTGTTAAAGCAGAAATATAACTAAGAAGAAAGGCAATAATTGGTCTGATGGACAGGGGAAAAATTATACCAGGAGTCGGGAGCCTGTGCAAGAACACTTACAGCTCACACAGTCGTCATAACTCAGCCCCCTCAAGCATTTTGTGCTCTGCTTATGGTGTTAACTTTAATGTCTTAACATATAACACCATCCGCACTAACACAAAATACTACACACGCCAGATCAGGCTGAATTATAGTTGCTGTGGGAAGCATAACTTTGAATTTCCTGATTTTGGTGCATTTAATCTCAACCATAATGTTACATTAAAGTCGGTTTTGCATTTCATTTCCCAGTTTAGAAGAATAGCGTCAGCGCCTTCGCCTGTCTGTAGAGAAAAAAGCTCAGGCTGACTGGGGCCACAGGCAGATGGCCCACAACCCAACAACTGGGCCCTCCCAATAGAAAGCCTGGCTGCACCCCTCCTACTTGAAGGAGCTGGGACTGGGACAAGTGAATGGGGCAGGAAGGGTGGGTTCTTTCTCTAGAGAACTGCCTTTCCATCCACTTGGAGGGTGCAGAAACCAAGAGCAGGGAGAAGGAAAGGTGACTACATAGGAAGATAGTATGTGTGCACACACTGGTTGGGAGCGGGGGTGGGGGGGGAGGATTGGGGGATCCTGCTTTTTAGACCTGAATGGAGAAGGGAATCGATACAGTTTAATTTGTAGGGAGCTTAACAATTTCCTGTAAAGTTTTCCAAAATGTCTTTCTCCCAGAAGACTAATAATGACATACCAGTTCTAAGTCATACTGAAATCCTCCAAAAATGCCTCTCTTCCGTATTATTCCTTCTCCTGTCACCATTAACCTTCCTCCACCTACCCTCCCAAAATAACCCAGCATCTGGACAATCTTCTATAAAAGAGAAACTCCTTTACTCATAGTTCTAACTCAAAATGCAGATGGAGTTTCTTCAAGGTTTCCTTTAAAAAAAAAAAAAGAAAGAAAAGCCCCTGTGGACAAAGACCAAACACTAGAAAACCTCAACCCCAAAGGTCATTTTTCTCCAAAGTTATGGGCACTTGAATACAGATGAGAAGGAAAAGTCACAGGGCTGCTGCAGAGCAGTGAGAAAAAGACCATACCCAGGAGCCTGATGGACCGCCAGAGGGAACTCAGGGAGGGAGGGCAGGCAACAGCCAGGACTTTGCTCCACAGACAAGGAGAGCAGGGCGGCCCTCTCCCTGACCATTCGGATAGCTGATTTCCTTCTCCTCATGTGCTATGGCCTAAACCTCCCTGTCCTCACTTACATTTGCTTTGTTCCTTTCTAAACAGTGAGGTGGTGAGAGAACTTGCCCCCAGGTTAAAGATGGACAATTAAAGATCCCACCAAAGCTTTCAGGCTGGTCCCTGGGACTCAGGGTCACAACCACCATTATTCGATGCACATCCACACCAAAATGAGCACATGAACTCCTGCTAACCAGGAGAAAGGAATCAGGATTCTCCTAAACCAGATAAAAACCTACTTCCCTATCAGGAAACAACTCCTAAAGTAAGAAAGGAATCCTATTCCTCAAACTTAGAGTCTCTAAAGCAATTTAAACCATCTAAATTAACATTTAAGCGGAAAAATGTTTTCAAATGTAAAACTCTCGTAATCTGCCAATATCTACCATGTTAATCTGTTAAAATATAAATCAAAATGAGTGCAAAACCCAGAAAAGTGAAGCCTATCACTGATAAACCAACCACTCCAGCTACACCTAGCTGAACAAAGTACAAAAATAAACAGCAAAAATGATGACAAACGGAAAATACCAGAAATTTTACCACATTTATAACCAATACTGTTACTCACCCAAGTACAACAGAGCTTGTTTGTTTTCACGGTGCCATTCCTTAAGAACAGTCTCAATAAGCTGACTCAGGAACTTCTGAAGACCAAAGATGGATCAGAAAAATGAACCCCGTAACAAGCCTTCAGAGAGATCCTGGAACTTGTTTTTCCCTCCTACATCCCACCTCCAAGGGGTAACAGCACACTCTCATAAGGACTAGAAATGTACTGTGTAGATGCTTTGAGTATTCAAAGCAACTGGGAGCCAGGGAGGAGGAAGGCTAATTCACAGTCCCAAGTTCGTCCCCAGGAGGCACAGAGACCTTGCCTATAAAGCATCTCTGTCTAGTGGACAGCCATTAAGCTATTCTGAGATAACAATAGGGAGGGCTGGATTCAGCCAGCAGCCCATCTTTTCCAGTCTCTTCTAAAAGTTCATTCTCATACCAAATCTCAGTCTGTTTCCATTTAAATTCATTTCTTTTTTTATCCTTATTAAAATGAAGAGCAAGTTATTAGTATACTCCTTGGAACACCTCCCATGTGAAGAAATAAGTCACTAAAACCATATTCAATTTCTCTTCTCTTCTAAGTCCTATTTTTGTACCCCTAATGATTTTTTCCCCCTCTTATCCTGAGCTTTTCCAATTTCTCCACTGCCCCTGCTGACCAGAAGACCTACACAACCCAGAGGCTCTAATGACAACATGACCATGATAACCTCAGCGGAAGGACGCTAGCCTATGTGGGACTGACAAATTCTCCAAACCATCTTCCAATATTCCTCAGAATCCTATCAGGATCCTGCTACTTGCAAACTTTAGAGAAGATTTTTTTTTTTTCAAAGAGAGATAGGCTTTAAGTTGCCACAAACTAGTCTCAAATCACTCCTGAACTACCCATCCTTTTCCTGAGAATGATCCAATAGGTAGTCCAACAGAGCTGCCTGGCCCCCAACTCACCTTCCCACCTGTTGATCACAACATTGTGGAGGCTTAATGAAGTAGAGATGCATTACATTTATCACTTATCCCAGATCCACTCAAATTCATCACTGTGTCACAGCAAGAAGTTAGATTGATCTGACAGGATTTGCTCTTCTTCGCAAACCCATGTAAGTTATTACTCAGTACCCTATGCTCTTCTAGCTGTTTGCTGATTGATTATCTGACGATCAGGTCAAGTATCTTCTCTGGAATCACAGTAAACTAACGGGTCTATAATTTCCAAGATCATTCGTATTCCCCTTTTAAAGATAAGCAAGACAGCGAATGCTTCTTCCTGAGTTCTCTAAAGCAACAGCTAATGCTTTCTAATAATGAACCAGGGCAGCCAATTCTTTAAGTGCCCTTGGAATCACATCATCAGGGTTCATTGATTCTGGAGATAATCTTTAATCAGGCCCAGAACCTGGTATACGGCAAGAAGTTCTACCTCTGCCTAGGTTAGGAAGGCCTTGGTACCTAAGTCTGGGTGGGAAGTTGGTGATACAAGTGACTTAAATCTGTACTGCAATATATCTTTAGCATTGCAATAAATAACTAAAAAGAACAATGCCCTTCAAAGAGAGATGGAAGGTGATCCTGACAGACCAAACTGAGACATGAATCAAGCTTCACCTTCAGCAACATTGATGGGACTGTCTGTAGGACAAGAGAACAGAGCTACAAAATCATCTGAGCTTACAATCTAACTGAAAAGTTCAGAAATAAGCATATACAAGCATGTGCCAGAAAGCAGAATGTAGAAAATGCCATAAAGGAGGTGCCAAGTGATTACAAGAGTTCAGAAGAGGGATGAATCATAGGCAATCAGGATGTGTTGGATCTTAGACTCATGTCAACTAGGGCTTACTCAATAACTGAAATCTACATCAGTAAGGGAAATAATACAGTGTGTTATGATTTGGATCCTTGATTCCTAAGCTGGGAGAATCTACGTAACCAAAATTCCCACCCACCACCCAGAAACAGCCAGCAAAGAATCTCCAATAGTTTGGGGAGGCAGAAAAAACTCTAGAGAATGGGCAGGAGCAAGAGGCGGAGAAAGTAAGTGTGGCTCAGGCAGCACCCAAGCTATATTCCTTTTATGCAAAATTCCTCCCCTTGGGACATTCTCCTCATCTTGCTCCTGTCTTCCCAAACTTCCATAGGCCTAATTCCAATGCTCCCAAAGATAGACCACTACTTGAAGGGAGAACAGGAAAAAGGAGAGAGAAGGGGGAAGGTAAAAGGGTGGTGGCATCTGCTTTATGGAAAATAATCTACTATCCTAAAGACAGAACCTCTTCATGGGGGGAAAAAAAAACAACCATGAGAAATGAACCCAGTTCATCTTTGTTTTTTAATTTTTTAAATTTATTTGACAGAGAGAGATCACAGTAGGCAGAGAGGCAGGCAGAGAGAGAGGGGGAAGCAGGCTCCCCGCTGAGCAGAGAGCCCGATGTGGGGCTTGATCCCAGGACCCTGGGATCATGACCTGAGCCGAAGGCAGAGGCTTAATCCACTGAGCCACCCAGGCGCCCCCCCCCCAGTTCATCTTTGAATGAACCCCACTCCTCCCTGTCTCCCAAGTGCCTGATGCTACCGTCCTCCCTTTTTCCCCCTCCTCCCTACCACTGAAAGCTGCTCCAGACTAACATGTCTACACATCCCAAAATTACACTCCTAATAACCCAGGCCCACAGGGAAGAGTAACAGTCCTAGAGCTGGGTATACTAAAGGCCCCCACAGCACAATGAACTGCCATATCAGCCCCCAATCATTCCCCCCAAAGAGACACCAAGCATGCCAATATCTCTAAGCACAAGTGCCTCTGTGCTGCTAATCCAAACCTCCTAGTAGCACTACCTTAAAAGGTAAAAGGTCTCTGAACTCAGTTGATGACAGGAAAAAAAGCAAGCAAAGAAATTTTCCTTTCCAACAAACCAACAGTTGTACTTCTTCAGGTTCTCGAATGCCGCAAAACACATCATCCCCAAACTTAGTGGCTTAAAACATCAATAATCACTTCTTAACTCACAGTTTTTGCCAGCCAGGAAGGAGTGGCTCAGTGGACCAGCCTGGCTCAGGGTCTCTCCTGAGGTTGAAGTCAGATGTCCAATGGGGCTGGCAGATTCACCTCCGAGACAGCACCAAGAAACACGAATGGCACTGGTACTGGTTTTTAGCTAAGAAACTCGGTTCCTATAGACACATGCCTCTCCCCAGGCCGTTTGAGAGCCCTCAATGCATGGTGGCAAGTGATCCAGAGCAAGTGATCCAAAAGAGCAAGGCAAACCGCAGCACTTTTTATGACTTAGCCTCAGAAATCCCACTATGGCTTTTCCTCTCTATCCTACTGGTTATACAAGGCTAGCCCAATTCAGTGTGGGAGAAAAACTACCAAGGGTTAGGAATCTCAGGAGGCAAGGGTCACTGGGTGCCATCTTTGGGGCTGACTTCCACAATATTCCTCAAAATAATGTGCAGCAATAGCAGGAGAAGGAAGGAGGGAAGGGAAAGGAGGAAGGATGGGACATTAGGAAATATTTTGATTTCCAAAGGCTGAGACCAGAAAGAAACAATATGCCCAATTCTCTCCAAAGACTTGTCAGGTCTACCTTACCCTAAAGCATGCCTGAACCAAGTCCGGCTTCCCAGGCAGGAATTCCTGATGAGTAGCTAGAAGCCAGGAAGACATGAGAAAGTTCCTCTGGCACCCAGAAAGCAAGACTAACTCCCTCCCTCCTTGCCCGCCCCCCCTTTTCTGAAGCAATGATGCAACAGTTACCTGAGGATGAATCTGTGGCTTGTCGCACGTGGCCTCAAAGTCCAGCACTAAAAAGTAGTGATACCTCTGGGGAGGAAAGGGCACCATTGCCGCCATGGATGCGCCAAAGCCGTGGGCCGCCAGTTTTCTGGTGGATATGGAACAGAACTCCGGGACACCACAGGGAGAAAATAAGTGGGAGCCCAGCACTTTTCTTGCTCTTGAAAGTAAATATGAAGAAAATCGAGCTGCTCCAGTCTGTAAAGGTGCTAGCATTGAACATCCAGAAGCATCTAAAACTTAGGGGAGGAAAGTTAAAAAAAAAAAAAAAAAGAAAGAAAGAAAGAAAGAAAGAAAGAAAAAAAAAAAAAAAAAGAACAAAGAGCCTGGGTTACTCCCCTCCCACGGTGGCCCTGTTCCATCTGGTCTTCAGGAATAGTCCCACAACATGAACCACTCCCCAGTGTTTCTGGACCCCTTTCCGAAATCAACAGTATTCGTTACTGCAGTTCAAGTCCCTAATACTGGCCCCCGCAGCATTATGACAGCTCTAAGTCTCCAAGACCATCCTCAGAACAATCTGCCGCGCTGGCCTTCATCTTTAAACGGACCTCTAAAGTTCAAAAGAGAGAGAGAAAAATTCTGTGGTCATTTCTCGGGTGGCAACAGTTAATGTAAAGCTAAGGTTCCCAAAGTAACATGAGGTGACCAAGCCACACAATCCATCCTGGGAGCTAAGGAGCCTCAAACAGTGGAAAATGCCAAATATTCTCTCCTCAGCTCATTACAAGCCATTTGCCCCTGGGTTTCCAGTCCATATCGCACACCTTCACATTCCCTCCCTCCAGTCTCCCAAGGTGAAATGGAACGCAGCCCAGCCTAGGAGCTTGCTCCTGATGTGCTGGTGATTCCCCAGCCCCCATACCAGTAAGTGGCACCCTGGGGGAATGAATGACGCCTGGAGAGCACAGCTGGCAACAGCCTCAGGCCTTCCCTTCCCGTTTGCTGCCTTTAGACTCACTCTCTACTAGAGACCCTGAATGACTGTGGGATTTTTTTTTAAATAGGGAAGAAAAAGAGAAAACCCAGATGTGGCAGTAATGGGAGCATTGCTTAAAAAAAAAAAAAAAAAAAAAAAAAAAAAAGGTCTAGTAAAGTTTCTGAGTGAACATGTGCAAAAAAAAAAAAATCCAAATCACTTTTCAAGTTTTTCCTTTAAATCTGCAGAATGTCTGCTCTTTCGAGGGTTAAGAAAATTTAAAAACCAAAGCCTAAGTTTTACTCACAAATAACTCAGGCTTCCTTAAAAAAAAAAAAAAAGGAACAAAGAAGAAATTTTGTTTTTTTAACCCATCTTACACCCAATATTCAAATTCCCTCAATTTTAATTCTCAAAGTCAAAAAGAGAAATCTCACTGCTCAATGCAGAAATGGCCATAGTTTATGCCTTCTGAAGCCCCATTCTAATAGAGCCAAAAGCTTGCCTCTGAAAGGCTGCAGATGGGCACTGGCTCCTTCCTGCAGGGCTGAGGGGGGTAGCAGCCTGTGAAGTCCAGGGCACACTCTGGACTTGAGTCCTCTGGCAATGAGGTGACCACTGCCTGAATGGACGTATACAATGCCAAGTATCACTTTTCCTTCTGGCTCTTCCCTGATTCACTGAATGACCTACAATAACTTGTCTGCATATTTACTAGGACACATGTGGGTCCTCGATTTCCCCATCCCCATAGTTAGATTCCATGGGGATTCAGAGGTGCTAAGACTGAAAAATATTTGAAGTTCTTCATGGATCCTACAGAGCACAGTGCTTGCTTTCACCATGGCTTTACAGCATTGCCAAAAACGCAGCCCCAACTCTTCAGCTTAGGGTAGACAAAGGCTGGCTTGGATTTCACTATGGAATCCCTTGGAAAGGCAAAGGGGCCAACATCCCTCTGAAAACCAGAATCCAAAATAACTTCACATCACCCCCCGCCACACACACACACACACACACACACACACACGTCCCCCTGCCTTGAACAGTACTGGAAGCCTTGCTGAGATGGGAGACACCACTCTGTTCAGATTATGCATTATAGTTTGGACCCAAAGTCCTTCAGGGCCTTAGAATGCTCCTCTAACTCCTTGAAGTCAGGCTGTATGGATTAGGACTTCTGAGAGTCCTAATATTTGTCAATATTCACAGCGAGTGTATATAGTATATGTAGTCAACCAGACCCCATCTGCCAAACACTACCGGCAATTAAGCATCATGATTAAGGAGGCCTTCCAGGTTTGCATCCTGGCTGAGCCACTTATTTGCCATGGCACCTTGGCCAAGCTCTGTTCTTCCATCCTTCACCTGTAAAATGACAACAGTTCTTATCCCATAAGTGAGAATGAAATGAGAGGACACATGTAAAGCATTAAGAGCAGTGTCGGGCACATAGGGGCTCAATATAGCTTACTATTATTACTATTACTACTATTCTATACTACTACTGCCTGGCCAAGCCTGGATCCCCCCTTACTTGGAGCTTATATATCCAATTAATGCATAAAGCAATCTCAGAGAATAACAGCCAAATCTCCTGCATGCCCAGAATCCTCCAGGCCTCCCATATGGCATACTATATGTGTGCTATCCCTTTTCATGAATGACACATTGATGACCAGGAGTCCTCTTGCCTGCAGGCCTTGCTTTCTCAACTGATTTTACCCACATCAAAAAGCTTCTCTTACAGGAAATCTTGAGAATAGACAATAGTAGGAGACCAATCCTCCACATGTCAGTAATCACTGGATTCCAAACTTACTCTACTTCTAAAAACCAAGTTCAACTCAAGTCAAGAAACAGAGGGCAGCTCTTCCTCTTCCCTTCCTGAAAAAATTTAATCTTATGGCTTTAGAGTCATTAGTTGTGGCAGAGGAACATAGTATCTACAAGTTGAAATGGGGGGAGCAGACGAGTCTGGCCATGGGGGTAGAGGGTATCAGAGCCCAAGAAGAGTAAGTAAGGCATCTGTATAGAGGCAAGAAGGTGTGACATAGCATCTCAGAGCCCATGTAAGGTGTGGAGGGTATGGGGAGGAGGGGAGCAAGCCTGATGCAGGGAGTCACAGGCAAGGTAAAAGAGGCATTCAAGATGGGGAAGGAGCAATGGTAACAAATGGGAGATTGGTTACATACAGAGGGATTGATCAAAGGGCGTATATTAAGGGTAATGAGAACCAGGTTTCTCACTGTTACGGGATGGAATTAAAATATGGAATGAGGAGGGGCGCCTGGG
Organism: Mellivora capensis; assembly: GCA_004024625.1. Taxonomy (NCBI): domain Eukaryota; kingdom Metazoa; phylum Chordata; class Mammalia; order Carnivora; family Mustelidae; genus Mellivora; species Mellivora capensis. The sequence continues at coordinate 35,004 of PISX010006917.1, read as the reverse complement.
TGGCTCAGTGGGTTAAAGCCTCTGCCTTTGGCTCAGGTCATGATCTCAGGGTCCTGGGATCGAGCCCCGCATCGGGCTCTCTGCTCAGCGGGGAGCCTGCTTACCCCTCTATATCTCTGCCTGCCTCTCTGCCTACTTGTGATCTCTGACTCCCAAATAAATAAATAAAATCTCTAAAAAACAAAATCTGGAATGAGGAAAAAAAATACATGGAGTGAAACTGAAATTGGAGGAAACAGTGTGAACTCATGGTTTCTGATATATAATATATAAAAATAAGCTAGACGTGGGCACCTCGGTGGCTCAGTCATTAAGCATCTGCCTTTGGCTCAGGTCATGATCCCAGGATCCTGGGATCAAGCTCCACATCGGGCTTCCTGCTCAGCAAGAAGCCTGCTTCTCCTTCTCCTACTCCCCCTGCTTATGTTCCCTCTCTCACTGTTTCTCTCTCTGTCAAATAAATAAAATCTTTTTAAAAAATAAATAAATAGGGGCGCCTGGGTGGCTCAGTGGGTTAAAGCCTCTGCCTTCGGCTCAGGTCATGATCCCAGGGTCCTGGGATCGAGCCCTGCATCGGGTTCTCTGCTTAGCAGGGAGCCTGCTTCCTCCTCTCTCTCTCTGCCTGCCTCTCTGCCTACTTGTAATCTCTGTCTGTCAAATAAATAAATAAAATCTTTAAAATAGTTTTTTAAAAAAATAATAAATAAATAAATAAGCTAGCCATAACTGTGAGTATGGACACACACATGCCCACACACACATTTGTTTTCCAGCTCTATTGAAGGGTCAGGGAGCAGCAACACTCCAGCAGCAACTAATCACACCTAGCACCCATTGCCTTCTAAATAACATTCTTCAGTGGAAGAACCAGAGCTCTTCGGAGAAATGGCTAATTCTGCAACTATGGCAGGGAAAGTACAAGATGAGTCTACAACATCTTGTTTTGGGGCCAGAAAGCAAGGAAATGCGAAAAGAATGACTGGAATTAATCAAAAGATGCAGAGGCCAGTTTGAAGGGGCTCCCACTGGCAATAAATAATGATATTAACAGATTACACTGCATTGAATAAAAAAGGAAACCATGAATCTAAAATACACAAATTAATTAACTAATTAATAAATTAAAGTCTGGTGAGGGGGGACACCTGGGTGGCTCAGTTGGTTAAGCAGCTGCCTTCGGCTCAGGTCATGATCCCAGCGTCCTGGTCCTGGGATCGAGTCCCGCATCGGGCTCCTTGCTCAGCAGGGAGCCTGCTTCTCCCTCTGCCTCTGCCTGCCACTCTGTCTGCCTGTGCTCGCTCTCTCTCTCTCTCTCTGACAAATAAATAAATAAAATATTTTAAAAAAAACGTCTGGTGAGGGATATTCACGTATTTCAAACTATCTCCCCACAGAATGCTTATTAATTGTAACAGGAAGTATACAATGGAGAAGCCTGGCAGACATCACATTAATCAAGTGATCAAAATGAACATAATGGGAAAAATCAAAATCATGCACCACAAGATAGGAGGCCATGAGAAGAAAGCATCATTTCTGTGATATTTCTGTTAAAGATGCATAATCTAATCATGAGAAAATATCCAACAAACCCTAACTGAGGGAAAGTCTACATACTAACAAGCCTATGAAGTATCAAGGTCATGAATGTCAAAGAACTTTTACTGAGCAAAATCTAAAGGAGATTAAAGGGGCTCGATAACTAAATGCAATGCACATTCTGAACTAGATCATTTTGCTACAAAAAACATCACTGGGACAACTGGCAAACTTCAATGGAATTTCAGAATTAGAAGGAGGTAAGGTAGCAATTTTTTTTTTAAGATTTTATTTATTTATTTGACAGAGAGAGAGAGAGAGAGATCACAAGTAGGCAGAGAGAGAAATGCAAGCAGGCTCCCTGCTGAGCAGAGAGAGAGCCCGATGCGGGGCTCGATCCCAGGACCCCGAGACCATGACCTGAGCCGAAGGCAGAGGCTTAACCCACCGAGCCACCCAGGCGCCCCGGTAAGGTAGCAATATCAATTTCCTGGTTTTGCTGGTTGTATAATGGTTAGGTAAGAAATGTCATTGCATGTAAGAAATACACTCAAAGTATTCAGGGTGATGGGACATTAAGTTAACATTAGCTCTCAAATTGTTCCACAAAAAATTATTTGTACTGTTAATTCCAACTTGCATGTAAATTTGGCCTATTCCAAACGTTCTAAAAATTGTTTTTTTAGGGGCACCTGGGTGGCTCAGTTGGTTGAGCTACTGCCTTCAGCTCAGGTCATGATCCTGGAGTTCTGGGATCAAGCCCTGCATCCCTGCTCAACAGGGGGTCTGCTTCTCCTTCTGCCCTTCCCCCTCTCATGCTCTCTCTTTCTCTCTCTCTCTCAAATAAATAAAATCTTTAAAAAAATTTTTTAATCTATATGCTGCAATGCGGTTTTAAAAAGGGGTGGGGGGAGGAAAGAGAGAGAGAGAAGAGATAGTATGTGAGGGCTCAATCTCTCCATACTGCCCATGAAAGGCATGCTGTGCATACAGCCTACAGTCTACCTTAAGATCCAAAGCCAGCCCTTAAAGCATCAAGTCTCAATGCTAAGAGCCACCACTCAATGCCTGCCTCCTCACTGGGCACTCCTGCCACCATTCTCAAGAAACAGTCCTGCACTCCCTGCAGGGGCATCCCACCTGCCTTGCACCCTCTGGCCTCTTGGGGATGCCCCTTTCCTACTGCTGCTTTATACTTTCGTCCCAAGCTTGTAGACTCTAAACCTGTAACTTGTATCATCAATTGGGACTTCAAGTATCTAGTCAAGGGGAAGAATTCAAAAGGAACAGTTTATGATTCTATGTATTTCTGCTATCTTTCATCAGAGACCAAGACTGACACACCTTTATTCTCAGATACCCTTTTTCTTCTCCTAGCAATTAAAGGTGGTAAGTAGCCCATGTCAAGGAGGAAAATAAATGATTCCCTCCTCAAAATGAAAGGAACAGCCCCCAACAGAGACAGGGAAGTGGTAAATAGGGACTGCCATGGGGCCAGCCCGATGTGGAGAACCAGGCCTGCGCCACAGCCCCTGGAGGACGGTCTCTGTGCACAGTATTTACACAACAGACAACAATGGCTCCTCTGCAGCCATTACTGCCGGTCAGGTAAATAACGCATGTGCCAAAACACACATTTAATGAGGGAAATAATATGCCTTTATAAAAAGCCTCAATCTGTATTTACCTGAGAGACCAGAGAAGCACCAAATCACCAGATTAGTGGAACCACAGAGGAGTCATTCTGGTGTCTTGGGTAAATAGACATTTTACAGCCTTCCATTACTGAGGGAGGAAGAGAGAGCAAAGGGAGGGGGCCATCCTTGAACATCCACATACACAGACCACGGGAACGTGGGGGATAGGAAAGAAGAGAGGGCCATCATGAAATATGGGGTCTACACCTACCCCATCTCCCCAGCGGCCCATACAGTTGACCCTTGAACAACACAGAGGTTAGGGCCACTGACTACCCCATACAGAGTGGAATCCGCCAATAACTTTTGACTCTCCAGAAACAACGACTTATAGTACTGTTGACTGGAAGCCTTACCAATAACATAGAGTCAATTAATACATATCTTACATATGTATTATATACTGAATTCTTACAATAAAGGTAGAGAAAAGAAAATGTCAAGAAAATCTTAAGAGAAAGTACACTGACAGTACTGTACTGTATTTATTGAAAAAAAATCAACAAGTAAGTTGGATCTGCGCAGTTCAAACCCATGTTGTTCAGGGGTCATCTGTACTTGGAATCCCTGGGGAGGGTTTAGGCTGGTACCATCCCTGGATTCAATCCATTCTATTAAAAACTAGACTGGGAGGCAGGAGCACATGTCAGAGAAACTCTAAGGCACTAGAGGCAGGCTCTGAGTCCAGCCAACTAGAAGCACATGAGAGAGCTACAGCTTCCCGAGGTCCCAGTCCAGGCCAAGTCCCTGACCCAATCTGACTGGCAGTATCACAAGGGCTCAGGTACCTGAGTCATGGAGGCATCAGCAGAGAGCACAGTAATACGTGCCCGGAACCACCCAGTCACAGGCTCTGTATTAGGCAGCTAAAAATGGCCTGGGAAAAATCTAAATAAACCGCATGCCTTCAAATGTCATCATCTTCCAGCTAATGAATGCATCCTTGCTGCCAGAGCACTTTCTGTGAAAATCACAGACTGTTAAAGGTGAAAGAAAACCTAAGGGGAGACACAGTACAGCCAGCCAGGGGAAAGGAGCCCCAGGAAGAGTAAATGACTGCCCAAGACTCACATCGCAAGTAACAACAGAACTCAGCGCTCCTGACTCCCACACCGGGGTCTCAGACCACTGCCTCAACACAAGGAGCAGGCCTCACCGCTCACCTCCCAAGCTTCTCTGCAGTCTCACCGTGGAGGCTGGGGGCCTGCGGGTTTGGCCTAGTCTGCTGAAAGCTAGAGGCTGAGGCAGAACAAAGCTTGACATGCCCAGAACCTCTCTACACAGCTTCCTGATGGTCCCAAAGTAGAATGGAAGCAGGAACTCTAAAGCTGTCATCACCTCAGCAAAACACTCTCCTGCTCTCTACAACCTGTCACTCCCCTGGCCAGTAGCTACAGCTGCTCCTGTTCCAAGGTGGAGCGAGGGAGAACATTCTCAGCATCGGAAGCAGCTGCTAACCCTAAATTACCAGGAGAGCTACAGTCACTAAAGACCTTTGGGAACACCACATTCCGATGGCAACATCACAGGCCACAGGAGGCTTCCTCTCCTTTTCAATTAGCCGTCTCAGCAGCTCAAGGCAGCACCTAAAAAGAAGTGACTGTGATTTGCCTGCTGTTTGCTAACTAATCACTACACCAGTAGTCTGGGCAAACTCCTTTGAGGGGCCAAAGCTGGGAGACATCTCTTTGCAATGTCCTACAAGTTAGCTGTAACATCCATTGCACATGAGAGGGGGCAAAGGTTTGTTTCTAACACACCATAAGTAGGACAGAAATGACTAAAGGGCAGAGTATGGTACTCTTATCCCTTTAAGGACTTCTCACACTTGTAGACAGCACCTGACCCCAGAGGAGAGGTGGAGAGGTACCAAGAACCTGCCATTCCCCTGCTTCCAAGATGGAACTGGTATAGAAACAAGGAGTTACACAGCCCAGATGTTTAAACACTGGAATCAGACAAATCTAGGTTCAAATCCTGACTCTGCCACATATTGGGTTTTTTTTTTTAAGTAGGCTCCACACCAACATGGGACTTGAACTCATGACCCCAAGGTCAAGAGTTGCATGCTCTACCGACTGAGCCAGCCCCTCCACCACATATTCTTAATAATAACAGCTATAATAACAATATCTATCTCTTTGGGGTTCAGTGCAACCACACAACGTATATAAAGCACTTTGTACAGTTTAAGTACTCAATGGAAGGGAGCTACTGTCAGTAATGCATGAGAAAGAGGAGAAGGAAACACAATTACAAGCCAGAAGCCAGGCACTGTATTAGTGATCTACATATTTCATCCCCCTAACTCTCAAGCAAAATGGGGGAACAGTATTTCCATTTTACACACGAGAAAACTAAGCCTCAGAGGTCTTCAGCTCTTCGGGGGCCTGTTCTCTCCCATGTTTGAGGGCCCACATTCCCCACTTGATTGAGTCCCCTATCCACCAAAGGGCTAAAAACATATATCAACTTCAGTTTTTCCTTTGAGGTAAGGTGTGACTTTAACTAAAAATAACTCACCCATAAGCAATGATCAGGTCTGTCCAAATCACCCAGATCTGTTCTCATAATACATTTACCACATTTTAACAAGACAAACAAATTGCAGCCCTTGGACTAAAACAAATGCAGCACAAGAAACTCAAAGCCTCTTCTCAAACACAATTCCAGAGGAGCAGAGAAACTGGCAGGAGGCAGGGTGACGACTAGCTCTTGCTCAGGTCCCCAAATGTGATGCTTCCCCAAATGTGATGCTTCCTTTTACAAATCTGTGCCTTGGCAAATGCTACGCCCCCTGCTTTGGAATGTTACTTCCATTTTCACCAGGCTCCTTCTTCAAAATGCAACTCCAAACTCCCTTTTAGTAGTTTTCTCCAATACTCCATCAGAAAGTTAATTACTTAAGTGTGATCCAGTAACACACTCTATTCCTATGTCATAACTTTTTGTCTCACTATACTGTACATAACTTTTTGTTTCACTATATTCTAAAATTTTAATCTAGTTCTATTATAATTTTCAGAGCGTTTAGTGAGAAAGCTGTAAGATAGCAGGCAGAGGTATGTGTGCATGTGTGTGTAAAAAAAGCATAATTTCCTTCGCTTGTTCTTTTAAAGACCCTTTGATGCATTTTAAAATTTCAAGTAGCATTAAAGAAATGCACCAGATTAATTTTTTCACATGTATGAGTTTAAAAACTCTGAAAAACACTGAGATTCCCATAGAACTTTAAGGGCAAGGATGACATTTTAATCAGTTCTGTATTCCCAGCACCCAGCACAGGGCCAGGCACAAAGTTAGTGTGAATCAGTGTTTGCTGAATGAATATGCCCGAAGTCCCAATGTCAACTGCTCTGGAATCAGAACATGTTAGAACAGAGCAGACCCTAAGCACCAAACAAAGCTTCTTTTTTTCCCTCTTTCTTCCTAGCCCACCCCATTCTGTCCTCCCCAGTTAAAGACAGAAAGACACCACATTGCCTTGGTGCTAGAATACTATTAAAAGGATTAATTTAGGGAGCGGTGTTTGGACTGTCACATCCAATCACTACCCACAGATCTACAGCTTCCCAAATCAAGCTCATGCAAAGAGGAATCAATTGCAAGGACACAGAGGGTCTGAACAGGCATACTAATGGCCTCCTGAGGTGCCAGCGGCCAGCTCTGACACTCCCATAAATTATCTGCCTTTTGATTTTACCTGTAGCTGTGGGGCACAAGGCACAATTTTGAACATATCAAAGCAATCTCTTGTAACCCAAGGCTCCCCCAAGAATGTCCCCAAAGGAGGAGGGGCTAAAAACAATGACCCAAAGGGAATCTGCTTCCCTGGTCCAAGTAATCATCAATTAAAACCCAACAGGACCAAGTGGATAAAGTGGGACCCAAATCACTCGTAGCACATCTGGACAAAGCATGCATCAGTCTGCAGTTCCACAATGACAACACATCTCTCACACAAAGGAAGAGAAATCACAGCAATAAACTAACACAATTTCTTCTGGAGGCAAATCTGCACTAGCTCCAATGGTACCTCACAGCGTGTCCTCGAGCAACATACTTAACCTTTGTGGGCCTCAGTTTCCTCACAGGGGTAAGCAGGGACAATAATACTGACTACCTAACTCATTCCCAGAGTGATGGTGAAAATTTAAAAAAAAAAAATTCAAGAGGCACTTTACAAAGATGTAGGGCCACAAGGGTGGCAACACTAATAAATGACCCTGACCAACTGGGAGAGATGACTGACTGGTCACAGTTTGGTGAATTTCTTTCGGACAGCTGCTCACTCAATTCACTTCACTGATGGTACTGGGGCTAAGGTCTACCCTGAAGAAAGTTCTGATTTTGTGGACTCCTGATGGCTGAAAATTTTCCATTATGAAGAGTGGCCCTTTCTGTTAGTTATAACTCCCTTCTGTCTACTGGCTCTCACCACCAATAGTTATGTTTCTCTCATACAGCCATAATGACAACTGTAAGGACCCAAAACATACAAAGGCAAAGGCCAACTCACCCAATTGTGGGCTGCTTTTTTAAAAAAAAATATTGTGTAAAATACTATTAGTAACTAAAGTTATTAAAACACTGTGCTAAGAGCTTTACATACATTATCTCATTAAATCCATTAATAGACCGTCTTAAGTCCCATTATCTACATTTTACAGATGGGAAAGTAAAGCTCAGAGAGGTAAGTCACCTGCCCCAGGTTACACAAACACCTTAACGTGGGTTATCAGAAACCTATAGGCTTCCCTTCAACAAGGCAAGTAGGCTTGCAGGAGGAGGAAGACAATTCATCAGACACTCAACAAACACTTTGGCTCCTGTGCCTGGCATATGCCAGCGTATCTGAACCAGGAGACAATACCCAAAACAGAAAAAAAGGTCATCAGGTCACTACAAGCAAGGAAAGTTAAGACTGAGTAGGACATGTAACAGAATGAGGACAATTCCCTGGAAAATTTATGAAAATGGGTCCTCCTCTGTTTGTATCATTCAAAACATTTAAAGCAACTGATACTAAGCTAGGAGCCCGAAGACCAACATTCCTACTGGCGCTCCATTTATTCCCTACTTCTTTGATTAGAAAAGAGTTCCCCAAACCTTTTCATTCATTCCACACCTACTTTCCCTTTCTACATCTTTTCTAGTCTGTAAAATAGGAGCTGGTATTACCAACAAATTCTTTAGACATGCTTTAAGTTCTAGTCGATAGCCAGGAAATTAATAAAGATAACCAGTATACACATTATGCAAAAATTCAGTTATGTTCAATTTTTAAGTGTCAAAATACTGCCTCAAAGGTTAAATATAAAATGCTACCATGCAACAGTCACCGGCTCCTTTAACTGGTTTCTGCCTCCAGTATTGTCCCCTTCAGTTCATTCTTAAGGTTCTAAAACACAAATCTAATTATCAGTCCACAGCTTAAAACTTTTTAATGGCTTCTTACTGCTCTTACGTCTGATCCAGGCGTTGGCAAACTATGTTCCATGGGCCAAATCCAGCTGCCACTGGTTTTTATAAAAAGTTTTATTAGAACATAAGCACGTCCATTCATTTTCATACCATGGCTGCTTTCATGCTGTAACAGCAGAGTTGAATGGAGTTGAATAGTTGTGACAGAGACCACAAAGCCTAAATAGTTACTATATGGTCCTTTATAGAAAAAAGATCTAATCTAACCTAATCCTAAGAGCCTATAAGGCCTTGGCCTCTACTTCTCCTGCTCCATTTCTCACCATATTCTCTAAACCCCTGTCCACTGAGTATGCTGTTTCATCACACTGAACTTCAGTTTCTCAAACGCAACAAAACTCTGACCTTTACACTTGGTCCCTCATGTCTTCATTTAATTCTAGATGAGGAGCCTACAAGTCTAGGTCGTGGACCCTTTTGAGTACTCCCAAAGCACCTAAATTTGCCTTATTATAGCACTCCCAGAGTGTATCAGAACTGCTTCTTTACTACCTATCTCTCTCCTGAATTTGTAAGCCCTGTGGTATCAGAGACAGAAGCTGTCTTGTTCACCACTACAATTCTGGTCCTAGCAAAGTGTCTGGCCCTTTGTTATTAAACAGCCTCTGAGATCCGGGAAATTAATCGTCAGAGTCTGCCTCTTCAGCCAGCCCTGATCCTTGCAAAATGGAGACAGGCTGGGATTCACCATCCACCCAACTGTGACTCCCAAACCAAATCAAACCAAGATCCCAAAGGCCTTGGTCAAATGCATTATCAGAAGCCAAATCAATGTGTTCTTCCTGTTATCTTAAGCTGTGTATTTCTCAGGATGAGGGACTATTTCTGAACCTATTGTAGGGTGCTCATGCAATGTCCACAAAGAAATCATAACAGAACTTGAGAGTATGGCTACCCCACCTCTAATCCTTGCCACTCTATAGACGTTGGGTACATTTCAGTGGTCTTTGAGCACATGGTGTCTAATCAGATAAAACTACAGAAAAACACAATCTGCACCAACCACCACCCCTTCACCCTCTAAACCCAAATACTCATAAGAAAGAAGTCAAGCCAAACTTGACCATGCAACAAGATTCTCACCTCTCCTTACTTCGAAGATGCCAAGACTGCCAGCTGGGGATGCTGAAGGTTCTGTAAGAGCTGGAAACCCCCAATGCTGTGGATAAATACACATCTCTGCAATTTCAGTATAACGTATCAAATCCCCAAGGGATGGCTGCTATCTGAAACAATTTTAGGACCACCCAAACCTCAAACTCCTAAACTCAAACTACTTTGCAGTAACAGTTATCTATGCGGAAGAACAAGACCCAAACAGAGCTTTCAGAAGCTACTAGCACTATATATTTTTGGAATGATGAATTTCATGTTCTCTAATAGCACACTTTTCTTCCTAAGGAAGTTATCTCCTAGAAACACTAAACATTTATAATAGCTGAGCTTGGCCTAAGAAAGATGGCCGTGAAATGGTATCTCTCAGGATCACACCAGAATCCTAGTCTAGTCAAGGAGGAGACACTGGTAAGGCTGGCGATATTCAGAACTCAGGAACTGAGACCAGGATTTTGGGGGAGAGGCTGGCTGCCACAAACCCAGAGGCCACACTGAAAATGGCCAAACAAACCATGACACGCTTACAGTATACTTCCAGGTCTACCTCAAGTCCTAAGAAAGTCAAAGTGTAACCAAACCCTAAGTCAAAACATTAATGGACACCTATCATATTTATCACCTAATTCAGATTTTCCAAAAGACTAGAAGTTGCAGAGGTGCTCTTGTAAGCTAGCAATGCCCCTGGCACAGAGAAAACACTTCAGTTTGGAACCAATCTATTCCTGTCTGCCACTCTACTCATTTAAGACTTTATGCTACTCAGATCCCCTGGGAAAGACCACTTACAGACTTACCCCACCACAAAGAAAACACTTTTCAAAATGAAAGGGAATAAAGGCACTTTGGAAATTTCAAGTTGGAAGGAGAGCTCTCAGCCAAGCTCTAGGACCTAGCTAGCCGATTATTTACAGGATCTTTGGGCAGGAATTGTTAATGAGCTTTTAATTTGGAGTGCTTAAGTTGCCAAAGTGCTCTGAGCTCCAGTGAAGCACCACAGAATCCATAAAGGAAACCTTATCAATCACTTCCCGGCAGCTCCCTTCCCCCACACCCCACATCTCTGAGGAAAGGCAGCCAAGTGGGTTTCTAACCAAGATCACAGACACACACATTAGTGGAGTCACACTCCAAGTCCCTGTTTATAAATTGGCTTTTAAATGGTAGGGGATTCAGGTATGATATACTTAAGCTCCAGGAACGAACCCACTAAAACAAGGCATGCCATGTATGATAAAGTCAGAATAAAGCAGAATTTGATGAAGCCAATTTCTGGTAGAAACTCTACAATCAAAAATCATTCAGCCAATCACAACCTACTATAGTTCAAATAGTGTACAGTCTTTAGCCAATGGGATTCGTGGTTTTTTGCCCTTCAGCTCGAAGAACGATAAAATGTCCGATAAGAGCTAATCCCATAGAGATGGCCAGAGACCTAGAGCAGAGAAAATGATGGGCATTATCCGTTTGCAAAATCCAGCCCTAAGGGCAGAATCCAAACCCCCAGGAAGGAGCTACATGCAGCATCCTCCAAGTCAACCAGGAAAAGTTACATTATGCAAGAATTCGCAGTCAAGCCTCAATTCAAGTTCATACTTTTTTGTTTTAAGAGAACACCTGTTGCTGGAACACTTGAAGGAAAAACAAACAGAAAGCTAGCTAGGTTAGGCCCGTTACTCACTCGTTCCACCATCACTACTACTACCACTGCTACAGATTTACAAAGAGGTAAAGCGCTAACCTCGTGTATGTGGAGAGGGAGGAATGGGGTTATTACCTCTTTGCTGAGTTTCTGTACCTACTGTGGTCAAACCTCTCTTCCTCTTCCCTAGTAATTCCAAGTAAAAAGTCAGTACCCTTAATCACCCCACCCAGTCGGTCTGGCAAAGCCCTGCCCCGCTCCCTCTCGGCCAGAACGTTACTCAGTAGATCATGATTCCAGGGTGAGCACATGGGCTAGCACCCCAGACTGCACAAACTGCGCGCCGCGACCCTCACCCCGCATGCATTAACGAGGGCCCAATCTGGGGGGCCTCTCCGCATCACCCACCCCAGGGTGTTGCCCCCAACTTGGGCCCATCCAAGTCCAGGGGAGAGTAAGGGGAGGGGCAGGGGGCCAAGAGACCAGCCCTCCTTCCCAGGGCCGCCCCCGCCCCCCGTCAGCGGCGGGAGAGGCTGTCGCCATGGCAACGCCCCCTCCTCGGGGCCAGCGCGGCAGGCTCCCTCCAGGTGCAGGCCCCGACGTCTCCCTCGGCCTCAGCAGGCGCTCTGAGCAGTTTACGGCGGCGGGCGCGGCCCGCGCCGACTGCGGCGCCGGCCAGGCAGAGGCAGAGCCAGCTCCGCCCGCTCCCCACCGCCCGTTCCCGGCCGCCTCAACAGCGGCAGCCAGCACCACGAGTCCACAACACACCGACTCACCTCCGCGCACTCTGACCCCGACCGACGCGACTGACGGGCGGGCGCGGTGGCCAACCGCTGAGCCCGCCGCTTGCTCCTTCGACCAATGGGCTTCAGGGGGGCGGGGCTTCTTCTCCCCAAATGCTCGCTCTACCGCCGACATGCGCGCTAAGGTGTGTCAAGATGGTGGGTCCCCGCGGCTGGCCTTATGGGACTTGTAGTTTTGGGGTGGCACGTACTCAGAAGAAAGTGAAGGGGGAGCTCCCTTCCGAGCTGGGAAAGAAATATTTTAAATAACGAAAACTTTCTAAGGCCTAGAGCGACCCAGGTCCCCCACTTCCGTTTTCCCACCTCCCAATATACTCATGAGGTGAGTATAGGCTCATAAGATGACGTGTTATATTTAGATAACTCCTCATGATTTGTTCATTCAACAAGTCATTATTACCACCCACTCTCAGAGGTGGGCCTGGAGAGAGCTGAGAGGAGGCAGATTTTAGGCTAAGAAGAAAATTCTTAGATTTCTGCTTCCTGCATAAGAGGGAACTGATTTGTTTGGGTCGGCTCCGGAGGGAACGTCAGAGTTGAAAGGATTCTGGCCTCAACTATAGGGAGCTACCACAGACAGTCTATTCTGTCATCTGGAGAGAAGTCTGGCTAAAGCAGAAGTGTGTCTTCAACTGGTTTATGGCACGTTGGGAAGTCATGGGTAACAGGTTCTGAGGTGGGAAGCCCCCACCCTGGCCAAACCAGTGATGGTTTTGACAGCTTCCCAGTCAGCCAGGAACCATCTTCTGGGCCCAGCTTTGATCACCAAGCCCTCTGTCTTCCATTTGTGTATTTTCATATAAGAAAATGATGTCATTTCTGGGTCCACCATTTCTGTGAGATCTGACGCTAACATAATGGTTCCTGCCTGAGCTGGGAATGCCTGGTTAAATACCATATTAGGGAATGTCTTCCTTAATCCCATGTAATGGGCTAGGTGATTCTACTCTGCATCTACAGAATTTATTGCATTGTTTTATAATTGTCTATTTCCTTGTTGTCTCTCCCCCAGGCCTGTAAATTCATTTAAGGTAAGCACTATTTCTGTATTCTTCATGGTGTATCAGTAATACCCAGCGCAGTTCCGAATATAAAGCAGGAATCTGGTAAATGGTTGTGGACAAATGAGGAAATAAACATCAGTAGGGACAGATGTCACTTAACCCAAGGTCAGTAAAGCACATCTTCCTCTCTGATTCTTGGGGCTGGAATTGGGTCTTCCTCCTCCCAATAATGTCATCTAGACATTAATCCCAGTTGATTAGTCAGTCAACATATATTTATAGTGCCTCGGCTAGGTGTTGGCAACTGTTTTTGATGTAAGGATGCATTGGTGAATAAGGCACCCAAAACCTGGTCCTTGAGGAGCCTTTATATTGGGAAGGGGAAGGTAGAGGCAGAACAGACAATAAACAAATAAGTAAATAGATAAATTAAATTAGACAAATGAGAGGCTCTGAGATGGTCTCTCCTGTCCCTGGCTTTCATATGTCCTGAGTCTGGCCTAGGAATAGGGCACAACCAATCTTTTTGGCTATAAGAATGAAGTCAACCTACACTGTGTGGATTGGAGGCTTCCATTAAGGCCTGGCACCAATATCCTCCATGGAGTCTTCCATGGTGCTCGTAACTTCCCCAGAATGTGCTCTTTCCTCCTTGGTGCTCTAGAGCTCACCCCTACAGCTTCCAGGACCTCACCAGACTATATTATATATAAGCTCTTTTTGGACAAAGACAAGGCCAAATGTATTCAAATAATAGAACAGTTTAGGAGATCGATATATATTTGGTACCTTACACTGCTGCCTAACCAGCATTTGGTTCCCTCAAGCCTTTGGCTCTGATGTGATTCCCTCTGTTTTCTGATTTTATAGAAAACAGAGCTTGAGGTAAAGCTTATGTGGTAAAACTTCTTTGGGAAATATAATCCCAGGGCAGCAAGAGTTGACAAGGTAAGGGGAAGTGAGGCAGAGAAGAAAAGGAAGAAAATATAAGGTTGTATATTATAAAGTTGATCAGAGCTTCATAGAAAACAAAGCTAGTCATTGAGGCCTCATAGAACCATCACTTAAATAAATATAATCTTAAAAAAAAAAAAAGAACCATCACTTATAAGGGAAAAGGGAGGTTGTATTACCCCCACCACGCCGGTAGCCACAGGGAGTGCCAGATCCCACACCCTAAAGCACAGCAGTGCATCTGAGACTAGAAATGATGAGAGGAGTCATAGCCCCTGGTTTGGCCAAATTAGGCCCACTGCAGTCCCATCACCGTGGGCACAATGGAAGCTCTGTTGAAACCTAACTCTCTTCCCAAGGAGGCTAAAACAACCAGATGTGTTAGTAAATAAGATGATAGTAATGGCAGCTGGGCTGTGCAAAAAACCAGTGGCCAAGGCCCAGGGTGGGGGTACAGATGGGGCAAGTGAATCTTTGGAGGCAGATGAAGTGAGTCTGGTACACAGACACAGATATACCTTGGGCAGCCTCCTGGCTGATGGATTTTTTTTTTTAAGATTTTATTTATTTATTTGACAGAGATCACAAGTAGGCAGAGAAGCAGGCAGGGAGTGGGGGCGGGGGAAGCAGGTTCCCCGCTGAGTAGAGAGCCCGATGCGGGGCTCAATCCCAGGACCCTGACATCATGACCTGAGCTGAAGGCAGAGGCTTTAACCCACTGAGCCACCTAGGCACCCTTGATAGAATTTTTTTTTAAAGATTTTATTTATTTATTTGACACAGAGAGAGAAAGAGAGTGCGTGCACAAGCAGGGTGGGCAGCAGGCAGAGGGAGAGGGAGAAGCAGTCCCCCTACTGAGTAAGGAACCCAATGTGGGGCTTGATCCTAGGCCTCAGGGATCATGACCTGAAGCAAAGGCAGACGCTTAACCAACTGAGATATCCAGGTGCCCCCTGGTTGATGGATTAAGTGACTGACCTAAAGTAAACACAGAACAGGAATTAAAGAGAGGGCCAAGTTGGTTCTGCTGCCCTGTGAAACCACAAGAGAAAATAGTAAGATGGCCAGCAAAGCTGGGACCTTAACCAACAATGGAAGGGCAGAGAATCCAGCACCCAAAGACAGTGCAGGCACGGCAGCCCCTAGACTTGGCACAGCTGAGAGAAACCAGACTGGGTCTGAAACTATTTTATCTAAGAACTGGGAATGCTTCTGCCATTCACAGTCCCTGTAAGCTGCATAAGACAGCATCGCGTGCAGTTAGGAGTGTGAGCTCAGAGACAGCCTGTTCAGGCTGGGGTCCTGACTCCATCTGTGACCTTAGGCAAGCCACATACCTCTCTGAGGCTCCGTTTCTTCATCTGTGGAGTGGTGATAATACTAGTATCTACTTATTAGAATTAAATACAAACATGCTTAGCATAGCATCCAGCATAAAGAGTTCAGTAAATATTGGCCATTATTACTGTTATTCTCACCCCTCCTCCATGCCTCTGTCCAACTCCTCTTCCTGTCATGACCACCATCACCCCCCCTTCTCACCCCCCCACGCCCTGCCCCCCACAATCTCTGCTGCAGGAGCAGTGGGAGCCAGACCTGGCCATGCCTTCTCTGCCCTGCTTTCCCCAGGGCTGTTCCCCATGAGCCTGAGCCATTCATCTCCCTGGTGACCTGAATCTGAACTAAGAGATGGATGCGGGGTGGCTGAGGCCAGGGTGGTAATGTGCTCCCTTATCTCCGTGCCCCTCACTGGGGCCTAGTTAATTTTCCCTTTGATTTTAATATAGATTTATTGAAAGTTTCAGTTATCAAAACAAACTGCAGCAGCAAATTGGTGTTCTTTGCAGGCCTACAAGTGCCTATAAAGCTGCCATGCTCGGGGACGAATGGCGCTCTCCGGGAGGTCAGTCATGGCAACAGGAAGTCCCTGGGGACACACACACTGCAGTTTAATATTTTTCTTATTAGCCTTTTTCTTCTTGGCCATCTAAGCCTCCCCTTTAAATCGGAAATCAAATGGAGCCACCTGCCCAGGCTCTCTTCCCCAAGCTGTTCCACTCTGCCTTCTCTGTCCTACCTAGCCTCCCCACCTTTTGTCCCGACTTCTCCCTGCCTTGTCCACTGTTCCGGAGAACGTGCTGATTCACATGGCCCAGAGGTGTGGCTCAAAGCCCCACCCCAACTATGAAGCTTGGCTTGGGCTATCCAGTCACTCTAGTCAGAGGAAAAGCATCCCTAGAAAAGACTGGGTCCCCAGGCCTCTTGGAATCTGGGGCTCAGAGAGGAGGGAAAAGACACGTTTTTAAAGCAAAAGAGTTGTTTTCAAAAGGACGGACAATCCTGTCGGGATCTATTGAAATCAACAGAAGCAAAAAAGAAACTGGGCAAGTTTTCCTTCCAGCTCCCAAATTGTCTGATTTCATTCTCATTTCCCCACGGCCACTAGCCACTCCCGATATGGCCTCTCTTCTCAATTCCAACTTGATTTTTGAGAGAACCCCCTCCACCACCACCACCATTCTCTAGTCCCAATCTGCCACTCTAAGAACCAGCCTGGTTTGTTGCCTCCAGTGGCTCCCATAACTAGAACCACACACTGCCACTTCTAGATGCTGGAATCAGTCCTGTCCTTGGAGAGCTTCCCTGACCTGGTGACCCTGAGGCCACCATCATCTCTTCTTCTGGACCTGAGCTTCTGCTGGGTCACCCGTACATGTCCCATCCCAATTCCCAATATCCTCCTCTTGCTCTTACAACTTCCCTGCCAGCAGCATGGGCTCCCACCCTTCCTCAGAACTTGGGCTCTGACTAAGCCGAAAACTATTGCCATGTGGCTAAAGCGGTAGCAGGTGCTAAGGTTTGGATCCTGACAATCCAGGAGTTGAATCCTGGCTCTGATACTTAATGACTCTGTGACTTGGGGAACCTCTTTGTGGTGTCATTGTACTTCGTGTTTCTGTCTGCCCTTGTCTGCCCCTGTATCTCTCACCCCCGATATTCTGTGGTTTTCGAAGAAGAGGACTGTGTTTTAATCATCTTTATATTCCAAGTGTGTATATTTGATGAATAAGCAAAGTCGTCTTACCTTGACCTGTTTCCTCCACTCAGAAATGGAGATAATCTCTGTGTAACCAATAAAGCGAAGAAAGCACCGTAAGGTAGGTGCTCAGTGAGTCAAATATCCTTCATCAGGTTTCTCTTCAGGTTGGCCATCAGCCACCCACTTCCACCTTTTGCCTGTTCCCATCTCCGCTTCAAGTTCAGCTCTCTCCTGTTGCCTGTTAGAGCTTCTCATCACTGATCAAATGCCAGCATTCAACCTGGACCCTTTAGAGTGGTACTGATGTCTCCTCTCCTCCAGGCCGGACTCCCTCAGTTTTTCCAAACCCACTCACAAAGTGTTGCCTCCTGGTGGTTCTGTTTCTATTCCCTAGATGGCCTCGTAGTTTGTCTGTTTCAAGGCTTTTCCAGCTGGCGATACCAATGAGTTTATGTTAACATTCTTATACCAGTCTTGCTAATGCTAGCCCCACCTACTCCTATAGAAATACCAGTCCCTGGCAATGTTTCTTTAAAAAGCCCCAGTTGTGCCCATGGCTCCATCCAAGCTACTGTGCTCCACTGGCTTCTGTCACTAAGTGCACCATAAATGCTGGCCTCGAATGCCTCTGCCTGATGTGCTCAATTCTCATGATACCATGACAGTGTGAGCACAGCAGTCTTTCACAAAGTAAGAAGAATCCCTCCGTATTACAATCAGCTAGGAGGACATGAAGCCAAGCTCAGGGTGTTTGAGCTCTTAAGTGTTTCAGAGACAGCTCTTTCCACTTACTCAACTATTCCTCTTTCCTCTCATTCTGCAAACCTACTACCATGAGAGTAGCCAGGATTGGGCATGTAAGAACCCATTATGTAAGAACCATCATACTGAACCAGAGCCGTGGTCCTCTTCACCCATTAACCTTACTGTGGAAACTGGCTCGTCTGCCAGCCTCCTCCCTTCTCTATCATTAGGCCTCTGTCTCTCTCAAGCTCTGCTGGCTCTTTTGGCAATCTGGGATCCATTGGGTTGTCCACACACCCCCACTGTAATCATGCTGGTATATACCTGGTCCAGCATGGTTCAGGCTTGGTTCAAATATATTTGTTTGGCTTTGTAGCTCCATGTAAAACAGTAGATTCAAATAGAGTTGGGGATGTAGCCCAGTATCAGTCCCAACCCACTAGGACCCCCATTATACAGCATATTCTCCCCAGGATTCAATGAATAAACTTGTACTTTCTTTCCCTTTCCTTGGCTTTCCCAGATAAATACAGCCTCGTCCTTCCACTGGACCCCTTGTGATTTCATAGTTCCTCCTTCCTGATCTCGACTCAGCCTTCAAGTGCTTTACACTCAGGCTTCAACCTACACTTCCAGTCTTATTTCCTAGTAGTTCTTTGCCTCTCCTTCTCTTCCAGGCCAAAAGAACTAATTATTACTCAACAAGGTGCTTTGCACTTCTCTGCCTCCAAGACTTTCTTTGCTGGTGGTAGCCTCTCAACTAAGAGTACCTTCCCTGTTTCCATCTCTACTATTGAACTCCCTGAGAAATGTGCCCCGCTTCAGGAAGCATTTCCTGATCCCCAAATGATTGTTCCTTTCCCTCCTCTGAGGCCCCAAGCCCCATCTGTGTGTCCTGCCCAGTGTGGCACTCACTAATCCACAGGACAAGGGTTTGCTCAGAATTTTTTTCCTTTTTAAAGTAGACTCCGTGTCCAACGTGGGGCTTGAACTCATAACCCTGAGATGGAGAGTCACGTGCTGATTGGTTCCATTTCTTTTTTTTTTTTTTTAAGATTATTTATTTATTTATTTATTTGACAGACAGAGATTACAAGTAGGCAAGAGAGGCAGGCAGAGAGAGAGAGGAGGAAGCAAGCTCTCCAAGGAGCAGAGAGCCCGATGCGGGGCTCGATCCCAGGACCCTGAGATCATGACCTGAGCTGAAGGCAGAGGCTTTAAACCACTGAGCCACCCAGGCGCCCCTAAAGTGAGCCTTCTTGATGGGTTTGGACTTGAGTTTGAGAGCAATAGAGAGCCAAAGGGTTTAAAGCAGAGCAGTGACTCGGTGTGTTCAGTATTAGATCATTGCTCCTCAAACTTAGCGTGCATTCCAGTCACCTGGGAATCTTGTTAAAATGCAAACTGTGATAATGGGGTCTGGGAAAGGCCTCAGATTCTGCATTTCTAACAAATTCCTTAGTGTTGCTGATGCTGTTGGCCCTCAGGCCACACACAGAGTACCAATCCCTCTGGCCCACCTTCCCACCTTCCCCAAATGCTCATCTGCTTACATCTGCAAGCACAGAGCATTTTCCTTTCTACGGAAAATGGTCCAAGGCTGCTGTGGCTCTTCGCTTTTAAGTAGCCGCTATCTTTTAGAAGCTGTTTATTGAATATTTATTTGCTCCATGCCTGCCCAGTTTAGGACTAGGTGACGGGGGTGCGGGGAGTGGGGGGAGGAGACTGGGGAAAAACAAAAAGCAAGACATTTTCCTGCCCAAAAGTGTTCGGCATCATCTTGAAGGGGCAGCTTTCCCTGAGCTGCCCTCTGCCAGACCTGTCATAAACATGGTAAATGAGGCCTGTCTCAGTGGTTCTCCCTGGGGCTCCCACCGCCTCTGTAGCCCCATCCATAGATGAGCCTGTTTATCCCTAACGGTTGTCTCTGACCTCTAAATCAATTCCCTGTCTGATACAAAAACCCCAATCCTCCCGGCTCACCTCCCAATCCCAGACTATGACAGTTTTTAAGACTAGAGGCAGTATATGAAGACAGCAGTTTCCAGCCCAGGCTCTGAAGTCAGACTGTCTGGATTCATAGCCCAACCCTCCTACTTATTAGCTGAGTGACCTTGGGCAAGTGGCTTAACGTCTCTAAGCTTCAGTCTTCTCATCCGTAAATTGGGGATAATAATTCTTTCTGTATCACAAGGCTGTTGTGAGAGTCGGTATGACAATGCATTATAAAACACAGCCCCTGAAACAGGCAGAGAACACCCAATCACTGTTAGCCATCGTTTTTTGTAAATATGAAAACCTGTGTGTCTAGAAGCTTATCAAAGCCTTCTCGGAAGTCTATATAAACAAAATTCTGTCTCAGTCATCCCTTATCCACCTGTGATGGTTTTTTCCTGCTGGCATCAGCCCCTCCCTAATGCTGGGAAGGCAGAGGCAGCCTTGGAAGCCAGTGCAGAGAAGGGCTGCTGGAGGGGGCAGCCTTTGGGGAGCACTTCTGGGACAGGAGGTTTCAGCCTACAAAAGCTGAGGCTCTGTGTTGGAGGGGGATGCTTTGTGGATCCCCTCCTACCCCAACCCCATCCCACACAGTGTCCCCTCTGTACAGGGTCACCCAGGCTGTCCCTCGTTCTGGCTGCAGGGAAAGAGGCAGCTTCAATCATTCATCTTAATGTCTCTATTAAGCAGGGTTATGACCAGGACGGGACAAGAAACAAGGTCTTTTAGTGTAAAAACATGGCTCCCAGGGCTTGGCCTCAGGGGACTCCTTCCCTGCGCTGCTGCTTCCAGCTACCACTGCGGTGGTGCCGGAGGGCTTGTTGAGTCCCCGGATCAGACAGGAAGTTTCTGCCCTGAGTTCTTTCTCTCCCTTTCCTTCCCTGGATCCTGCTATGTGCCCAGAGCTTTCTTTTCCAAAGAGAAGAGCAATGACTTGGCAGTTAGTTGCAGCCACGGGGTCCTCAAGTCCTGCACCCAGATTTGGGATCACCATCCATCACTATCTCACCTCTTGCTGGCATTGTGGAAGCAGCTACAGCCTTAGCCACTGAGCCCTGGGCATGCGAGAGCCTCACCCAGAGTCTGGGCTCAGAGCCTAGGGGATTACAGGAATATTCCTGATTATGGAAAGATCTTAACAAGACCATACCAGAAGTCCCCATCTCTCATATTCAAGAAGGCTTAGGAGCCATTAGCGGAGTCAGCATATGCTTAGACCTGGGGCCTAGGTTCTAGGGTGGTAGCTGTCTGCCCGAGGAGCCCTGTGCTTACTGATTCTCACCTACACCTTTGCATGGGCAGAGGTTGGCAGGCAGCAGCTGGACCAACCCCCTCACCTGGGGAGAAGGGCTGAGGCTCTGGAAAACTGGAATCAAAAGGCCTCCAAAAGAGCAAGGGCACAGACCCGGCCTTCAGAGGCATAGAAAGAGTCCCCAGATGGCTGCTCCTACGTGTAAGTAATGTCCCCATTAGAACGTGAGTCCTTTAGCTAACTGGAGTGGGAGATTAAGAAAGTGGAACCCAGAGAGGTCAGGGCCTAAAGAAGGAGACCACTCACCCAATACTGCTTGCTGCCCACACTCCTGCTAATGCTCGAGCCACTTGCCTTCTATTTTCCACTGTGCTGCTGCCTTCTCCTTGGTCCTGGGATTTCCCTCTGGATCACTACTTACCCTAAACATGACCTTTTTCTGCGGGCTTCCCGGAGGTGGGCTGGCAAAGAGGAAAAGCCGTAGCTGTGGGGCCAGGTAAAACTGGGTTCACATCCTGGCACTACCCTTGTGAGCAAAGTGACCCTGCCAGAGTCAGTGTTGCTCCCAGAGGTCTAGTCTGTTCTTTCATTCTTAAGATTTTGAGGAGTCAATGAGACAGCATGCATGCATTTGCTTGGCTTAGAGTAAAACCCGAAACACTGTGGAAAGGGAGAAGGGGTGGAGGAGAGACCTGGGAGTTTCAGGCCTCTCCATGTGTAGGAGGGAAGGCTCTTGCCTAAACGCGGGGGGTGGGGTGGGGCGTGGGTCTTGAGCAAGGAGGGTTGCAGGAGCAGGGGGGGCTGTGGAGGGAATGCCAGAGCAGCTGAGGGCAGCACAAAGTCAGAGTGAGTTAGCACTGGTCCCAGGGGCTGCATGAGCCGAGCAGGCTTTTACAGAGATATCCAGGGAACAAGAAATACCAGCAAGGAAGTTGCTCCATTAATAAATAAGAAGGCGGGAAATTAATGATGGTCTGAAAATGGCTGAGCTACTGAACTCGTTCCTTAAATCTGTCTTTAACAAGAAAAATAAAGAAAAGAGATTTGGCCAATTAGGAGGTAATGAAGACATTGTAGAAATAGCACCTGACAAAAGCACACGTGGGGGTGGGGGGCGGGGTTGCTGAGTGAACATCCAATGCCTTTGACCCCTTCAGAAGAAGAATGCTGAAGGAGAGGAGGACAGGAGATCATGGCAGGGCCTGGGAAGGGGTAGGAAGGGAACTGGGGTGGGGGTGGGGGCTGAGGGCAAGACACTGTCCCCTGAAGGTGAGAATGAGGGTTGGAGGGGACACAGTGAGGGCAGATGGAGGTGACAGGAAGGGGCCCAGAGAGATCTCTAAAGGCAGAGAAAACCAGAAGGACCCTGATTAGAACTACAAAAGGGCTAGATCCCTGACAAATCTGGGGTGGTCCCTTTCAGGGAGTCTATGCCTATAAATGGGAGAAGGGAACAGGAGAGGAGTCCTGGGAGGGAAGGAGAGAAGTCAGGAAGAGAGACCTGGGGCCTGAGGGAGAGAGGGAAAGGTAGCTGTACAGAGAAAGGAAAATTAAAGATGGTATTTAGGCAAGGCTTAGAGAAGCGGCCAGGGGGAGAGTGGGAGGGAAAGGGCTGTTTTGCTAAATGGAGAAAAACCACACTGCTGGCCAGCCATGGAGGCACAGGTGATCCATCCGGTGAGCAGAATGGCAGCCTCAGTGACAGGTGGTGGTAGGATAGAGGGGTCACTGGTTGAGCATAAGCAGAGGAACCTCAAGAAATAAGGGGGGGCTAGAAAGATGAGGGTGAGAAAGGAGTCCCAGAGCAGGGGAAGCTTTGCCACTGTGGGGGGGTTCTCTGGGGAAGTGTCTGGGTGCTGCTCTGCACACCCTGCCACTGGGTCACTGCTACAGCAGTCCTCCTCCCACCATGCTCTATGAGGATGTAAGGAGAGGGTGGGGGTCTGTGAGACAGGCAGCATCACAGAGAAAGACATTGAAAGGAGGGCTCTTGGGAAGATCTAGGCAGGGAAGGAGCGCAGCGGAACATCTTGTGGAAGAAAGGAAGGAATGAGAAGGCAGGTCCATCCATTTAAGCCCCCCACCCCCAGCCCCTTCCTGCACAGAAATAAAGGCCGGCCTATAGCCAGGAAGGGAGCTCTCTGCTCCGTTAGCCCTCCCATCCTTTTCCAGGCCAGGGCCTCCATCTCCTGCAGCCCCTGGGTGCTGTCTTTGGGCTAACCCCAGCTGCCCAGGGAAGCCAAGGCCCACAGCCCTCCAGGGACAAGAGCAGTCTGGCCTAGGAAGCTCATCAGCTCCAGGGTCTGTCCTGAATCTACATCTGAATGCAACCCCAAGTGGCTGGGCTGTAACACTACTGACACTGTCTGCACAGGGGTTGGTGG
>PISX010006917.1:0-11253 GCA_004024625.1 Mellivora capensis | reverse complement strand
TGGTAAGAGCAGTGAAACCTCAGGAGAAAGGGAGGGTGGCCAGTGATGAATAGGGGCGGCCAGAGCCTGGTTAGAGGGGGCTGTGGAGAGGCTGGCTGCTGCAGGGATGAGCCCTGGGCCTGATTTATCATCTTCAGAGCTGATCTGAGCGAGAGGGGTTAAGTAGCAAGTTAATGAAATCCGCAGATGCCGCTAAATGGGGAGAGTGGGGGAGCACCAGGCTAGAGGGGGTGCCAGGAGGCAGGCTGGCTGGCCGCCGAAGAAGGGGAGTCATCTGGAGGGGAGAGAGGACGGACATATTCCTGCTCAGGGGGGGATCCTGTCATAGTCCCTGAAATCTGGTTTGGGCCAGCCAGAGAGAAAGAGGTTAGAGAGACAGCAGGGATTCAGAGAGAACACGGGTCCCGTCCCAGGGGTGTCCCCAGTCAAGCTTCACAGCCCTCTGCCCCAGTCCCAGTGGGCTTCAGCAAACACTGGGCGGCCCCTGAGCCCCAGAGACCAGGAGGTGAATGGAAACGGGCCCCTGCCTCTCTTTCCCCGAGGCTGAGTGGTGGAACAAGTAACTACAGTTCGCTGTGATAAGTGCTGTTGAGCAACACAAAAGGAGGGAGCAATTAATTCTGACAGGGGAGGGCAGGGAGGTCACGATGACATTAAAGCGAGGCTTGAAAAATAAGGATTTTGCCAGGCAGAGAAAGGAAAAGAGGGACTCTGGGCAGAAGGAACAGCATGAGCCAAGGCCAGGAAAAGCACAAAGGAAGCCAAGGGAAAGGGAGCTGACCTGGCAGAGATGACTGTTCACAGAAGGGAAGGGGTAAGCGGAACCCAGCCAAAAGCCCTGTGTACCCCACCACGGGGCTCAGCTGGGGACACTGGGTCTTAGGTGAGGCCGGTGGGCCCAGGCATTGTGTTGGGTGGGCCCAGGCACTCTGGTAGTTCTGTAGTGGTCTGACTGCGCAGGACAGGCCCAGGAGCAGCACAGTCCTGGCCCGAAGAGCCCCTTCCACATGTTGACCTCCTGTTCCACTTCTAACAGTAGGCCTGGACCTACTCAAAGGGTTGACACAGAGTTAAATGATGTCATCCATAGAGCTTTGGGCACAAGGCTTGGCACACAGTTCGAGCTTACTAAATGTAAATTATGATTATTTTGGTAGTTAATATTTCCAGGCTGAATGAAAAAGAAAAAACAGAACCTGAGCCAGGGTAAGATTGGGGCTCCAGGGGCACCTGGGTGGCTCAGTGGGTTAAGCCTCTGCCTTCGGCTCAGGTCATGATCTCAGGGTCCTGGGATCGAGCCCCACATTGGGCTCTCTGCTCAGCAGGGAGCGTGCTTCCTCCTCTCTCTCTGCCTGTCTCTTTGCCTACTTGAGATCTCTGTCTGTCAAATAAATAAATAAAATCTTAAAAAAAAAAAAAAAAAAGATTGGGGCTCCAGAATGCATGCAGGGAGCAAGCAGACAGGTGGTTACTTAACAGGTAGAAACTTGGGCCCATGGGACGGAAAGTAATCAATCACTCTAATGATGCGGTGGGGCAGGGTGCTGCTGAGACATCAGGACTGAGAGCCCCGAGAAAGGGAAGATGACCCATAGGCTATAACTAAAGGAACTCTGAAGACCAGACCATCAACACTTCTGACCAGGCCCATCAGGGGCAGCTCTTAAAGCAGAGGAAAGCAGTTTGCATCTTTGGGCCAAATAGCCAAGTCACCTTATTCCTCCTCCAGCTCTCAGAGCTATCTGGGCCAATGAGTACAGCCTTCCCAGTAGAGGTCCTCCCTTTTCTACTCTTGTCCTGAGCAGCCACCCTCCCCATGTAGGAGAACCTTCCCTAAGGGTATAGTAGCAAGTGGCAAGACATCTCCTTCACTCCTTATAATTCTGTAGTAACTAGGTATTCATTGAATGTTTGTTGGGTGAAGGGATGGATGAACCAGTAAAAATCCTGAAGCTCTTCAGCATAGCAGAGTACAGCCAGAGCTAGGAAAATCTTCCCTGGCCACCATACATACACACACATGCACACACACGCACACAAGAATGCACACGCTCATGCACACACACACCCTCTTTCTTCATTCTATGTCAAGGCAGCTGGCCTGAAGAGAATGGCTGATACTGTGGCTATTTAAAGATTAGGCCTTGGAGTCAGACTGTCTTGGGATTCAGACTTTGCTCCACTACTTACCAGTTCTGTGCTCCTTAACCCTGCAAATCCTAGTTTCCTTGGTAAAATGGGAATAATAACAATGTAAATAATAGAATCATGCCCACCTCATATGTTGTATGGATTAAATTCATAATTCATAACAGTTCATATGAAGGACTTACTACAGTGCCTGGCTCACAGAAAGACTTACACAGAAAGAATTACTATTAAAACAGTAGAGAAAATTAAAACACTAGTAGAGAAAATATCTTGATTCTCCCTTCACCTCCACTTTGTGTCCCTTCAAACCTTCCCTGTGAGACCATACTCCCCCTGCGGCTGCATGTTTTTTCAGGCAGGTCTTAAAACTTCATCCTTTCACCAAAACTGAGTTCTGAGATCCACCGAGTCATGGGGTTAGGCAGGCCCAGTAAGAATCCATCCTAAGATGGAAGAACTCCATGTGAGGTCGAGCATGAGCAGAAATGGAGTGCATAAGCAAACCACAGTGTAGTATCCCATGTCATCTACCACTGGTGTGCCAGTGCCTCTCCTCTGCTCACACCTAGCTTGTATGGAAGGGTTCCTTATAATGAGGAAATAGAAGAGAAAAGCCCTACCTTAGTTTATGGATGGCTTGATGCAATGTGTGGGTACAAGCAGAAATGGACAGTGGCTACCCTGAAACAGTGGTGAGGGAAAATCCTCTCAATGGGCAGAGTCCCCTGGTCACCCTCTTTATGTGGAAAGAAAGGAGATTCAAGGATAGAATATTTATGGACTCAAGGGCCATGGGTAATGACTGTGGCAGCTGGAAGGGGCAAGACTGGAAGATCACGGACAAGGAGGTCTGGGGTAGTAGACCGTGAATGGACATATGAGAATGAGCACAAAGTGGAGCACAAAGATCTTTGTATGACATGTTAGGGCCCACCAGTGAATATCCACCATTGGAAAGGGAACTAAACCATCGAGTCAATAAAACGACTCAGCCTGTTGACATCAACCAGCTTCTGTCATTGGCTACCCCAGCGCCAGTATGATGAATGCATGGATGGAGTAACAGTGATGGCAGGGGTGGATGGAAGTTACACACAGGCCTTATAGCATGGGTTCCCATTTACCAAGGTTGATCTAGCCACTGCCACTGTGCAATGTTCAGCCTAGAAGTAACAGAGACCAATGCTAAGTCCCCAGGATGGCACCATCCTTTGAGGAGATCAATAAGCCCACTGGTGGCAAGTTGATTATTTTGGGCCCTTTCCATTTTGGAAGAAGTATAGATTCACTTTGACAGGAATAGCTACATATTCTGGTTATGAGTTTGCCTTTCCTGCCTCTAGAGCTTTAGCCAGCATCATCAAATGAAGGCTTACAGAATATCTGAACCATCAACATGCAATCTCATATCCTATCTACCATGTCATATCAAGAGACCTACTTTACAGGAATGGAGGTGCAAGAGTGAGCCCATAACAAGGGGTCCGTTGGTTGTATCACTTGCTATGGTACCCAGAAGCTGCTAACCTAGCTAAACAATGAAATGGCTCTTTGAAGGCACAACTGAAATGATACTCTTTGAGAATGGGGCACCATGTTTTTGGATACTGGCTCTCAACTGGGGATGATTTTGCCCCCTAGGGGACATTGGGTAATATCTGGAGATGTTTTTCATTTTTGCAACTAGAGGAAGGGAGAAGGAGAGGTCGTGCTACTGGCATTTAGTAGATAGAAGCTTAGGGACATGCATTCTACAATGCACAGGACAACCTCTCTCTCTCCCCCACACACCCAAGTAAAGGATTATTCATCCCAAAATGTCAATAGTGCCAAGGTTAAGAAACTCTGTTCTAAGACATGGTGTACATTTTTTAGGAGGGCAAGTTGGGGGAGCAAATCTTAAGCAGACTCCACGCCCAGCATGAATCCTAATGTGGGGCTCGATCTCACAACCCTGAGATCATGACCTGAGCCAAAATCAAGAGTCAGGCACTTAACTGACTGAGCCATCCAGGTGCCCCTTAGGACACAGTATACATTTTAAATCAAAGATCTTTATATGGAGATGTGTCCCCAGTGGGGTCCAGAAACCAAAGCCTCATTTACAATTACTCCCAGTGATCTATGTGTGAAATATACCATGCTGGGCTTTGGAAATTTAGAAGAGCTGATACCCAAAGGGGAACACTTCTGTTAGAAGACACAGCAAGAGGCCCATTAAACTATATATTATGGCTGCTGCCTGGGTTCTTCAGGTTCGCCATGCCATGGACAACAGCCAAGAAGAAAAGTCACTCTATCTTGGCAGAGGTAATTGGCTCAGATCATCAGGAAACAGCAGGGCTGCAATTACGCAATGGGAATAGCCAGGCAATCCACTTGATACTTGATCTATTGGTACTCCCTTCTCCTAATTTGATGATATAAGGACAAGTGCAACAACCTCAGCCTGAGAAAGGAATAGTAACCAATCTGAGATCTCCCCCAAGGATGAGAGTCTGCGTCATGCCATCGGCTAAGCTATCAAGACCAACAGATACGCTAGCTGAGGGTGAAAGGAATCGCAAATTTAGAGCAGAGGAGGAGTATAATGGATCTAATCTGCGACTCTGAGACCAGATCCAACAGTGGGGTCTGCAGTTCATTCTTCGAAACTTCTTCTTCTAAGTTTCCCCTGGAAAGAGAGGCCTGCAGAAATCCTGGAGGAGGTGCTCTCAGAACCAGTATGAGAAAGTGAATCTAAGTGGTACCAGGGTCGATCGCAGTGAATGCAGTCATCTGCTGCCTCGCTCCCTGTTCAGGAATGAAGGACTGATTCCACCAGTTGCTGGGAGTGCTGCTAGCAGCCCTCAATGGCTGGCCTTGTTGGAGGATGGCTCAGCTGAAGAAAACTTCTTTGCCCAAGGTCCTGCCTCTTTCTAAAGGCAGCTGTATCAATGACTCATCCATACTGGGGCATGAAGATCCTGTCCCAACTCTGGGTAATTTTGAAAGATCATCGCAGCTCCAGGGCTTCCTATAGGACTGGCTGAGGTCCTGTTGGGACTGCTTCCTAGTTCCTAGTTCAGAAGCTTCTAGAAGTTCCTAGAAGCTTCCTAGTTTAGCTTCTCCCTCTAC
Source organism: Mellivora capensis (assembly GCA_004024625.1). Taxonomy (NCBI): domain Eukaryota; kingdom Metazoa; phylum Chordata; class Mammalia; order Carnivora; family Mustelidae; genus Mellivora; species Mellivora capensis. The sequence goes on along the minus strand of PISX010006917.1, from coordinate 5,985 downwards.
CTAATCGTGCTTGCCTCTATTGGTGCTGATCCCAAGAGCAGTCTACTAAACATCTTGCATACTAATCTTTGTCTCAAAATCTGCTTTCTGGGGAAACAGTCAATAAACAAAATAAGACCTCTATTCATGTTGCGCTTACATTCTGGGGCAGGCGAGTGGGGACCTGAGGGAAAAAACCATAAATGAAAAAGTAAGTAAATCATAAAGTATGTAGGAAGATGGTAAGTATGATAACTTCTAAAGAATAAAGAAAAATAGTGGAGTAAGGAGATCAGTACTGTCTGGGTACAGGAGTTGGCAGACAGGCGGCAGTATTAACTCAGATGCCAAAGTGGGCCTCATTGAGAAGATGAGATTTCAGCAAAATTTAAAGGAAGTAAGGGAGTTGAACAAGTGGGTATCTGGAGACATTCCAGGTAAAGAGAAGAGCAAAGATCCTAAGGCGGGAGCCAGTGTGTTTCAGGAGCACCCAGAAGGCCAGTGAAGGTAGAGTAGGATGAGCAAAAGGGGAATACAATGACAGGAATAGAAAATGGAAAGGCAATGAGGGTCAGATTATGTAGGGTGATTTTAAGGGTGATGATTTGTGCTTTGAGTAAGATGAGAACTGTATCTAATTCATCTTCCTCTAGGAAGCCCTCCCTGACTGTCTCTGACTAGATGTGCTCTTCCTGGTGCCTCCTCTGTGCTCTCACAGCCTCCTGGGCTTCCACCATGGCTGCGTTTATCACACTCTGCCATAATTGCTTCATTGTCTGTCTGTGTTACCCACTTAATCGTGAATTCCATGAGGACACACTGAGATTGTGTTGGTAATAGGGGATCATTGTGAGGACATAGAAAGTAATAAGGAAGTCGAGACAGAGCCACACCATGAGACTTCACAGAGCCCTTAGAAAAGCTGAGAACACTGTTGTTCAGGATACAGTGTAATTCTAGAAATGAGGTATTTTCACTACTGCCTCTGAGTGAGCATTCATTGATCTCCAATCTTGTCTTTCGCCCGTATAGTCACTTAGTACTCTGTCCTTGCCTCTGCAGCACCTAGCACTTACAATTAACGTGAGTTTCTATTTTCTAAGGAAAAGAATCTAATTGGCTTGGCCACATCCCAGTCCGTAACTCTGTTGAGCAGAATTCCTTGCTAGGCCACTTCATGGACTCCTGACCAACAAATAGACTGGCTGCCTTTGGGTCATATGTCCAGCCCTGAGCCAGTTAGCTGTGGTCAGAGTAGTAAAGTCACTTGACACCAAGCACAGTCATCTCTGCAGAAGGAAGCACCCAGAGCCCCTTCTCCTAGCAAGGATCTGTAGATGGGGCAGCTGTTCACTCTCCGGTACAGATGACTCTCCGGTACACCTTACAACAGGAACTTGTGAATGGGAAACCTCAACCAATCAGTCATTCTTAGATAATGCCCATCCCTCCTAAGGGCTCAGCACGGGGCCCAGCATAGAGTAGACAACAATAATTATTTCAAAATGGAAGGCCAGGACTTGCAGATGACACGGCATGAAAGGAGGCGATACAGAGTAGTGGTTTACACGTGGATTCCTGCCAAAGACTGCTTGAGTTCAGATCCCAGCTCTGCTCCCCAGCAACCATATGACTTTAAGTAAGCTACTTAACCTTTCTGAGACTTAGTTCTTGCATCTGTAAAATGAAGCCACAGATGGCGCCCATGACATAGGAAGCTCAGGTGCATGAAATGAGAAAATATATATAAAGTGCTTTTGTACAGTCCCTGGCACATGATGATGCCTCCGTGAGAGTAGTGTGGTGATTTTCCTTTGTCAGACTTATGCTAATGAGCATGAGCTCTAGGCTAAATACAGGTCTGGAAGGCAGTAGTCCTATCCTTCCTTCAACTGAGTGGGGTAGGGTCCTACCACACAGAGAGCTGCCTAAGCATACGCTGATTCTGAGACTGGCAAGGCCATGGTCCACTGGCTGGACTCGCTGTCTTCCCTGTGGCCCTGCCCACCTGGTTACAAGTAACCTGGACTTTATGGGTCATCCAGGCAGCTACTGCTGATTTTAGCGAAGAAAGCCACTATGAAGGCTAGATCCCAAATCTTCCTGGGTCAGCAATAAATATACTAGTTATTGGGCAAGCTATACCCACAGTCTCTTGAAATGACAGGTAAGTCCTGCAGAGAATAGGGGGAGAGAAGAGAGAGAGAGAAACAAGAGTGTGCACTGACCACAGTCAAGGATTCAAGGATTCTGTAAGTTATAATTCAATATCTAGCCAAGCCAGTCTTAATATTTCCAGGATGGAGAAGCCTTCTGATCACCATGTCTCAGCACACAGGGATCAATGGGAAAGTCAAGATGGAGATAGGTTTCTGTGCATTTGTGTGAAGGTAGGCGTGTTTGAGACTGGGGGCTCCTTCAGGGCAAGCAAGCCAGCCTTACACCCTCCTGAGCCCCACTCCAGGCTGGCAGGCAGAATGGGACTGAGAACTGATAGAAGATGAGGTTCTTCTTAGGAGCCTGCTTAACCAGGAAGGGCTCCCCATGGAAGAGATTACGAGAAGGTTTTGGGAAAGGAATGGGAGTAGTTGCCTTGGCCCAGGGTATATTGAGGAGACAGAGGGGTGAGAGGCACAGAGAAGGAATACAGAGAGCAGAAGGAAGATGGAGTCTCTGCCGCAAGCTGGACCCTCGGTAGACTGAGCAAAGAGCAGCGAGAGTTACTCTCCCCATAGAATTCCATGGTGGCCTGCACTGGGGGCTGGAGCCTCAACCACTTCCCTTTGGGGCTCTCTGGAGCAAGAAGGCTGGGCTTCTTGGTTCCCTCCAGGAGTTCCCAACTGCTACAACCCCACCCCCCCCACCCCCCACCCCCGCCAAGGAACACCACACAGCCATGCCAGCTCCTTCTTTACTGGGCACAGCACCTGGTAGCCTAGAGGCATGCTTGTCAAGAGAGAAGTTTCCATTAGGAGAGGACAATTCTCTCTTTTCCTCACCAGTTCAGCTAGGAATTTCCTTTGAGGAAATGATGGTACCCCAGGCACCACCAGGGGGCACTAGGGCCTCTAGGCACCAGGGGCCAAGGCAAGTGAAATCCCTGAAGCCTGGAGACCCGGGTCCTGCCTCACAAACCCCACCCCCACCCCCACCCCCTGCAGCAGCCCCTCCAGCAGGACCTTGGTGCAGAAGATCAGGGAGACTGTGCTGCTGGCTTATCTAACGAGAAATGAGAGCACTGGGCCAAAGAGCCCTATTTCTGTCCAGCCCTACACTACCTGCCATAAAATTAAATGATCACAATGAGTACATTAATTACCTGACACGAATGCTTTAACATAACAAAATTATTAGCCATTTTAGATTTAGTGTTTGTACAGCACTTTATATTTGCAGGGACGTCGCAATAACTTCCCCTGTCGAGGGCGCGTTTCGGGCCCGAATGACATCCTAAAGCGTTTCTTCCGGCCGGCCAGCTGTCTGGCCTCTGCCACAGCTGGTCCCCTGCCTTTCTTGCCTGCACTGACTGCTTCTCTTCCCCTCCAACAGCCACCTGGCAGTCCCTCCTGGTGAACCCCCCCATTTGTTCACCGAATCTCTTTTGTCCGAGAGCCGGGAGACAGTTTCTTCCCTCGTGCCCAGGTTCCCTACTTGACCCTGCATCAGAATTCAGGGGCCCAAGGGCAAGAGCCCTGGGCAGGGCTGGCCTTGGTGTCTGGCAAGTCTCTCTCCCACACTGGCGGTGGTGGCAAGTATGGACACACGATGGCTTCTGCACACAGTAGGAACTCTGAGTCTGGGGCCTGACACTGCTCAAACTCCACAGGCTTGTCCTGCCATATCATCCATGGTGAGCTTACTGCACCCACACCAGAACCAGCTCTAGGCCCTTGAAGGGGTATGGCGTTGAAGGGACTCACCGCGGTGCAGATTCAGTTCCAGACTGGATGGGGTATTACAGGAAACTTCACTAGTAAAACTTGTTGCAGTTGGCTTGGGTGTGAAATCTGCTTCCCCGGGCAGAGAGATCAAAAGCCCAGTTGATGGATGTCTGTGTACCCAGCTCTCCTTGCTCGCTTTCATCTTCCTTCCAGAAAGAGGAGTAAACATTCAGCTAGCGAGCACTGCAGGTGTTCCCTTGAGGAGTGGAAAGGAATATCACTGAAAACAGACAAGACCACCAATGAAGGTGTCCACAGGATATCGAGGGTCTCAAGAAGGAGCAAAACGAAGGACATTTGCAGCAGCAGTTCCAGAATTTCTGTGTAGGAGGACCTTTGGGGCAGCAGCAATTTGACTGGAAGGCAGCTGGGGGACTATACTTGAAGCTGAATTTGTGTAGCTTATACAATGCAGATCAATATTTCCTGATGCTTTTGGTCATACTTTACAAAAGTGGAGAGAACATCAATTGTCTATATAAGGTTTATCTTGGTGCATAGTACAGTGGTTAAGGGCAGACCTCTGGATCTGTATTGCTTGGGTTCAAACTTCAGCTTCACCATGAATCACCGAGGTAACCTCAGGCAAGGGCCTTAACTTCTCTGTGATCTAATTTCCTCACCCTATAAAAGGTGGGTAACTATAGTGCCGACTTCACAGACTTATGAGGATTAAATGAGTTAATCTGTATAAAATGTTGAGCATATAGTAAGTCCTCTTTGAGGGTTACTAGGTACTAGCTACTGTTACTTATTGGAAGAGATTTGAGAGGGCCTAGGGGTGCCTGTGGTGCCCAAACTGGGTGTTCGAAAGTCAATTTCTAAGTCATTCAAAGTGAAGGGGAGTTGAGGAGAGGGACTCGCGATTTAGGCAGGAATGGTGTGTACGGTGGGGTGCTGAGTAGACTCCTGGTGAAGTACAGACAATTCCATCTCTATAGGTGTCGTGGAAGGGAAAGGACTGGGTTCCAGGTCATTAAAGACCCACAACCTTTCAGTGTACATTAAGGAGTGGGGACAGCCTGGAAGCCCCTTTGACAAAACTAGATGTTACCCCTAAGAGTAGTAGGGGGAATGGCTCTTCTCTTGCCTTTCTGAACACAGTCTAGGAAACCTGTGGAAGGGGGTACAGAATGGGAGGAAAGAGGATACAGGCCCAGCCAGGGGAGTGGGTGGGGTGGGGTTGCAGAGACTGTCCCAGGCACAGGACATCTGTTTGGTGGGCAGGTGGCCCTGCACTGCTGCTCTGCCGCTGCCTTTCTGTCCAGGCTTTGGAGGGAGAGTGGCTCTCATGGCTAATCACAGTGACTGGCTAATTAGCTGGCCTCCTCCTTCTTTTCCTGCTGCCTCCAGGATCTGGGCCTCTTAGAAACTCAAGGAGGATGAGGGAGCAGTGACCACTCCTGGGAAAGAGGACATCCTGGTTCTTGGCCCAGACCCAGAGTGGTAATGGGGTGAAGATGAGCTCAGTAAGTGAGGAAACCTGACCTTTGGCCGGGTCCTGGAGTTGGGAGGCTTGGGCACCTCATCCCACATCTCCCTCTAAAGTGTAACGGGGGGGGGGGGGGGGTTCTGACAAGCTTCCCCCAAAAGCCTCTTCCAGCAGCAAGCCTGTATGAGATTCTGTCTCAGTTTGTGGTCGGGGAAAGGAAAATGAGGGAGCAGACCTGAGTTCTACAGTCTTGCTGTGACACTGATAAGCTCTGGAACCTTAAAACTGAGATGAATAGGCCAAATCCTGATCCTGCCCCACACTCCAGACCCAGACCCACCCACCATACAAGTGGACAAAAAGGTCCAGATGTCCATGTGCTCTCTACTTGGTAGGTCACCTGGTCATCTGTCATGAAGGGAAACGATGTATCCTTTTTTTTTTTTTTTTAAAGATTTTATTTATTTATTTGTCAGAGACAGAGGGAGAGAGAGCAAGCGAGCACAGGCAGACAGAGTGGCAGGCAGAGGCAGAGGGAGAAGCAGGCTCCCTGCCGAGCAAGGAGCCCGATGTGGGACTCGATCCCAGGACGCTGGGATCATGACCTGAGCCGAAGGCAGCCGCTTAACCAAC
>PISX010006916.1:0-93322 GCA_004024625.1 Mellivora capensis | reverse complement strand
CCTCCCACCCCCGCCCCTTCAAAACCCTCAGGTTGTTTTTCAGAGTCCATAGTCTCTCATGGTTCATCTCCCCTTCCAATTTCCCTCAACTCCCTTCTCCTCTCCATCTCCCCATGTCCTCTGTGTTATTTGTTATGCTCCGCAAATAAGTGAAACCATATGATAATTTACTCTCTCTGCTTGACTTATTTCACTCAGCATAATCTCTTCCAGTCCCGTCCATGTTGCTCCAAAAGTCGGGTATTCATCCTTTCTGATGGAGGCATAATACTCCATAGTGTATATGGACCACATCTTCCTTATCCATTCGTCTGTTGAAGGGCATCTTGGTTCTTTCCACAGTTTGGCGACCGTGGCCATTGCTGCTATAAACATTGGGGTACAGATGGCCCTTCTTTTCACCACATCTGTATCTTTGGGGTATTTTTTAATAACGGAAAAGGATAACAACAATGCCCAAGAATAGAGACCCACTCATGTAAATCTTGGTACATACCAAGGGAATGCTGTGATGTTGTATACTTATTTAACCTAGAAAGATGTCCATGATGTATTACTGAGTTCTGAAATGTGAAATTTAGTACTATTCTCTTAGCATTCATAGATCTATATGTCATATTCAGAGACACCTGTCTGAAAGAATATTAAACCTATTATATAATTGTTTCTAAAGAATTCTCCTCAGCTTCCTTCTCTTTTTTTGTACTTTCTACATTACTTGGCTAATTTTTTAATAATTAGCTATTGTTTAAAAAAACGAAAAGTTATATAGTTAAATATCCAATTGACCAATTAATTCATTAATCCTGGATTAACATTATTATTATTATATTATATTATATATTAGTATTATACCATATTTTGTCAACCCATTCATAATATATCACCCAATTTTTTAAAGATTTTATTTATTTATTTGACAGACTGAGATCACAAACAGGCAGAGAGGCAGACAGAGAGAGAGGGGGGAAAAGGCTCCCTGCTGAGCAGAGAGCCTGATATAGGGCTCGATCCCAGGACCTTGAGATCATGACCTGAGCCAAAGGCAGAGGCTTAACCCACTGAGCCACCCAGGCGCCCCATCACCCAATTTCTTAAAATTTTTTGCCTCTTCAAAAAAAATGTACCGTTACAATCATACAGACTCTATATTTCTTATTATTTATATTCCAATTTTTCTGTTTTTCTAGTATATATTACAGTTGTAGTTGATATGTGAGAAAACTAGAGAATTTTATTTATGTATTTAATTTTTTTAAATCTCAGTTACCTAAAAAGGGAGGGAGGCTAGGGGAAAAAAATCAGTCACTTGATAAAATCCTTAATTAATTCTACATGTTTCTCGTTTGATTTATTCTCTTGCATTTTCTCAGTAGGTAATTGTATCATCTGCAAATCATCGGTTTATTCTTTCCTAATGCTTAAACTCTTTCCTTTTTTACACATAATAACTGGGTAGTTCTTTATATTAATATTGATATAATTATATTACAGCATAGATATAATTATAATGTTACTAACACACATCCTTGTCCTCTTCTCCATCTAAACAGTAATACCCCTGTAATTTTGTCAGAGTTATAGCTGCGGGCTCCTGGCTCCTTTTGGAACATGCTGCCTTGGTGTTGCAGTCCATGGCATACCCAGCACAGCACCTGCTAGGTTTTGTTTTGACTTAGCCCTAGTTGGAGCCAAGGCACTGGCAGGAGAGGCACGTGCTGTCTGGAGAGGATGAAGCCTCTGCCTTTTCTCCAAGTTAAAAAGGAGGAGGTACTCCCACACAAGGACCAGTGAGCTCTTTCCCAGGCTCATGGAATGCCAGGTTGTTGAAGACACCAGCCTAAACTTCCCGTTCTTTCCCAACCAGAACCCTCACCTGGGCACAGTACACCTGCTATGTCTGGGAATTCACCTTTTCCAGAGCTCAGCCACAGTGAGCATTCAGCCCTGGGCCAGGACCTCAGCTCTCTCTGCCTCCCTCCTGCAGGAGATGAGCCTCTCTTCTATGCTACCAAGGGGACCTCTGCTCTCAGCTTATTATCTATGCCCAGAACATGAGTCCAGTTATCATAGCCATCCTGTTCCATTGTTCTTAGGGCTGCTACTTCCCCCATATGTCCCAACTGCCAGAAACAGTGCACCAGCTAGCACATTCCTTTCCAACACTGCACCATCCCCATCCACCGCCAGAGAAAGAGGCAACCATTAAACCTCCATTAGATCCCCGGCTCCCATCAGCACAGCATCCAAAACCCTGTTGTATCACCTGTGTAGTGGGTTGAGCAGTGGTCCCTCAAAAAGATATGTCTCCCAAAACCTGTAAATGAACTCTATTGGAAAAGTCTTTGCAGTTGTCGTTAAGATGACAATCTTGAAATGAAATCATCCTGGATTAGAGTGGACTCTAGATCCAATGACATGTGTCTTTATCAGAGAAAGCAAGAAGACAGAGGAGAGGGTGAAATGATAGGGTGAGATGGAGACAGAGCCTGGACCCAAGCCAGGCGTCTACAAGCTAAGAACACCAAAGATTATCAGCAGCCACCAGAGGCTACCCCAGAGCCTAGAGAAGGAGCCAACCCTGCTGACAAATTGATTTAGAGTTCTAATATCCAGATTGCCATTTTAAGCAACCCCCCCCACCCCACTCCTGGCCATTTGTCAGGGAATACCTTGGAAACTAATACGATCTTCTTTCTACAACCACCCTTGGAAATAACTGTCTCGAATTGGGTTCCCCAGGAGGCAGATTTGGAACACAGAATATTTATTAAAGACTCTCCTTGGAACCAATATCTGTGCAACGGAAGATTGGGGCAGAAGCAAGAGGTGACAGAGGGTTGAGCCACAACTCAAGTCCAACAACAGCCTTGGCTGACCCTTGCAGTTGACTCAAATTGGGCCAAAATGGCCACAGTGATCAGTCACGGGTGTGGACTACCCTGGCTGGGTGTGGCCTTGGTGAGGCAGCTTTCTGTAACTGAGGTGATCCCTGGAGGAGCTGCTGCTGGGGGCATCTGCCAGCGGCACTCCCAGTGGCTGAGGCATGGACCCCTCCACTACAAAAGTGACACATCACAGTGAGCAACACAGCTTCTTTGGTTCAATACTGTTTTTATAAATTTTGAATTTTATAAAATTCAAAAAATACTGTTTTGTAAAATCCTTTGGCTCAACACTGTTTTTGTAAAAATTCATCTGTTTTTCATTATGTACCGTTCAGCTGTTTGCCCTGCAATAGGTTTCCATGGTATGAATATGCCACACGTCTACTGTTGACTGACATTTGGTTTTGGTTATGAAATGAATTGTGTGTCTTCCCCTACCCCCCCACCCCTCCCACCCACACCCAAATCTACCTGTTGTAGTCCTAACCACCAGTACCTCAGAAGGTGACTATATTTGGAGATAATTTTTTTAAAGACATAATTACCTTAAAATGAGATCATTAGGGTGGGTCCTAATCCAGTTAGGAAGAGGAGATTAGGGACACACACACACACACACACACACACACACACACATGACCATGTGAGGACAGAGGGAGAACACAGCCATCTATAAACCAAGAAGAGGGGCTTCAAAGAAAACAATCCTGCCAACACCTTGGTTTCAGACTTCCAGCCTCCAGAACTGTGATGAAATAAATTTCTGTTCTTTTAGCTACGCACTCTATGGTCCTTTGTTATGGCAGCCCAAGCATACTGGTGCAGTATGATTCCAGTCTGGGGCTGCTACTAATATTCTCATCTGTGTTCCTTTCTACACATGTTCACAAGCTTCTCTAGGGGTATATAAACCTCTCTAGGCCATATACTCCTTAGGCACAGAATTGTTGTTCAAAGTGTATAGATAATGTCCAAGTGTTTTCCTAAGTAGTTTACCTAATTTTCATTCTTATCAACAGGGTGTTCAAACTCCAGTTGCAACATATCCTTGCCAACTCTTGGTATTATTACCAGACTTTTTAAATCCTTACCAACCCAATAGTGCATGCTGGTATCTTATTGATGTTTTACTTTGTATTTCCCTAGGAACAATGCAGAGTGCTTTGTCATGTGTTTATCGGCCATTGAGAGCTCTGGTGTTGAGAAGGGCATGTTCCAATATTTACTCCATGTTTCTATTGTGTTTCCTGTTTTGTTGGTCGATTCATAATGATCTGGAATAAATATATTGTATATTATTGTATTACTATATATGCTTTTGTTTTAGCTGTGAATGCCTTCTCCCACTCTGTTTCTTTACTTAATGATATCTTTTGATTTATCTTAAGTTTAATGTAGTCAAATGTATCCACTTCTTTTTACTGTTAATATTTTTCTGTGCTTGGCTTAAGAAGCCGTTCTGTCCCCCACTCACCTCTTTCACCCCTCAGCTTTTCTTCTCTGAGGAGATGCCCTGATTCTCCCCTATTGCACACAGATTCCTGGATGCCAGAGGACAAAGCCTGCGCACATGTGAGCCACAGACAGCTTTGGAGGCTGGCAACTCTAGAAGGAAGAAGGCTTCTCTCCTAGCATCTTTCCATAAAGGAATGTCCCTGCCCTATCCTAAGTCACACCCTCACCTCTGCAGCAGAAGTGAGGCCATATGATTGACAGCCCCCACCAGAATAACAATTCATTCTGAAAGAATGGCCTGCTGAGCTCATCCACTGTAAGCAGAGGGAGAAGCCAGACATTCAAGGACCTGGAAGATGGTCAGTATAGGTGGAGTACTCTAGAAGAGAGTCTTACGAGATGAGGCTTGATATGTAGGCAGATCTAGATCACACTGTGTCTTGTGTATGGTACTAAGGATTTTGGATTTTTATCACTAAAGCAATGGGCTATACCATATCTGCATGATGACTTGGGGCAAAGCACATTAACAGAGCTTCCATCAATACATTCATCAACTAAAGTATCATTTGAAGTTCTGTTCAGAGAAGTAATCTCCAGCTCAAATGAAATGACTTGCATTTGTGAACTCCATCATCCTGAAAATTAATCTTTAAGGTAACAAATTTCTATTACATGCTCAGCCCTGGGATTAGTACCATAGGCAGGAAGATGTGGTCCTTGTCTGTAGCACTGACAGTCTCATGGGGAGATAAAATTAATCTTTAAGGCATTTAGAAAGTAAATTCTTGGGCGCCTGAGTGGCTCAGTAGGTTAAAGCCTCTGCCTTTCGGCTCAGGGCATGGTCTCAGGGTCCTGGGATCGAGCCCCACATCGGGCTCTGCTCAGCAGGGAGCCTGCTTCCCTTCCTCTCTCTCTCTCTCTGCCTGCCTCTCTGCCTGCTTGTGATCTCTGTCAAATAAATAAATAAAATCTTAAAAAAAAAAAAAAAGAAACCGGAAAAAAAAATAGAAAGTAAATTCTTACTGAGTCTGAAATCTTTCACAGCAAACATTGTTACGGAAATGAAAGCAGGTCCTCCCTTATTGGGTAAACAAATCTGCCTACTTCTACTTGGAGACTTTATTTCAGAAAAGATCTCTGAATCTTTTCTGAAAACTCTTAGTGAGACTAAAATATTAGCTACCATATAAGACCAACAGTAGGTACTCTTCCAAATTAAGTTATGAGTCCTGGTTTAAAATACAGACTCATCAGTTATCTGCCATGATCAACCATCTGGAACAGCCCGCCCAGCAGAAGTTAATGGTGATGGATAGGCCCCTATCTGCTCTGTCCAATATGATAGCCAGTGGCCAGGCCACATTTGGTTTTTGGGTGCTTGAAATGTGACTAGTGTGAGTCACTGAAATTTAAATATCAATTTTAATTCTAATAGCCATGTGACTGAGTGCAAGAGCATTGGACAGCTTGGATCTAGAACATGGCCAAGAACCCAGGAAGAAGTGATTGCTCAGCAGTCAAAAGGGTATTCCAATATTTATGTATAAAAACCACCTCATCCATGGAAAATTACCCTAAGCTCTCATGGAGATCATAAAGGATCTGTGTGTGATTATTTTTTTACACACTTCTAATAAGTTTTGCTTTATTGTTTCTAGTCCACCAAAAAGAATTAAAGTGGCATGTTGACAACAACAAGGAGTAAAACCTAAAATTTCTAGGGAAGAGATGGAAAATGTACATGTTTTAGTATTCTTTAGATTGTGTTCTGCGGGACATGAGGGTCTTACAATTTTGAGAAACAAGAAATATGTTAGTGCCCCGTAAAGATGTAATTAGAGTAAAAATGCTCTGAGAATCTTGCAAAGAAAGTGGTTTAACTTAGCTTAAACCAGTGTTTTCAACCAGGAAATATTTTTTTTAAGATCTTGCAAAACAAGTTTTCCATGAAGCACCATTTGGATTTATAATTTAAAAGAAGTTTAATGCAGGAGACATTTATTGCATGCTAAACGTGTCTCAAATTTCACAGAGCTTTATTATAAAGCTTTACCAGTTTTGCTAAATAAATAATCCTCATATCATTTACACTTTTTCAACGCACACACACACACACACACACACACACACAAAATATGGAAAGGTTCCCAATCTATTCAACCAAACAAGCAGTTGCTAAGACAACAAAAACCTAAATATGTCAGGACAAAGAAAGAAAATTATGGAATATGCCTGCTTACAATGATGGATAAAAATAAAGTCCAGCAGCAGGAGATGGAACAAAGCCCTTTGGCCAAGTGGAGTATATTCTGGGATTGCTTAACATTGGGAAATTAATAAAGACAATTCACAATACTAGGTTAGTGAAGGTGAAAACTCACACAATCGTATTGATAGACACCAAAATGGCAGTTGATAAAATTAAAGACCAAAATGTTGATAAAAGTAAAGATCAAAATGTTCAGTGAAATTGGGGGGTGGGGCAGTGAGGAAATGTCTTCATAAAATAAAAGGAATTCTCTGGTGCCAAAAGCAAATGGCTCACTCACTGACTGTAGGGATGCTGTGCTATACCACGCAGACTCCTGTAACATAGGACCCAACAAGGCAGCATTATGATTTTCATGTGTCCTAGGTAATGGTGCTTCATGGTCCTCTTCCCCCATTAAAAAAAATACATGCATATATATTAAAATTTATATATTTATGACTGCATGGGTATAAAGACTAATATAATCCAAGCTGGGTTATATCTATTTTTTTTCTTCTGATTTTAAAAGAAATTAGAACATTTACATGGCCCTTGAAAGTATGGTAACCCTAAGCAGCATCTTCCTGGGCTGATGGAGAAGCCATCACTTGAGTTCCTTGGTGTGTAGGTGGCTTTAGCTGTAAGCCTTTTCTGGGCTCACCTTAGCTGCAGAGAGCGGCCTCCCGGCCTAGGGTTGTGCTCCTTCCTGGGGGGTCCAGATCCAACAACCGATCGATGTTAAAAGGCCTGGCCCTTAGTCCAACTTGGGGCAATCCAGAGACCCATCTAGCATCAGAACCACCATGGGGGCAGCCAACGTTTCCCTCTGTCCACCCTCATTTTCATCCCTTTCCTCCTGCGGGGGTCAGTCTTGACTACCCCAAATAAACCTCGTGCCTCAGACTCCATCTCAAAGTCCTCCTCCCAACCTGATAGGACAGCACATTACAAGGGAAACCATACGGTACATTTTTAGCTCAGAAATGGGCCAAAAGAACCTATTGTTTAGGGATACATTCACAGTCTGCAAAACTGTAGGAGATAAGGATGCTGTCATTACAATGTCAGAACAGAGGTCGCCTCAGTGGGAGGGGGCACACAGTGAGTTTCTGGGGGGCTGGCAATGTCTCATTTCTTAATCTTTGTGGGATTCCTGTGGTGTTTGCTTTACAAGTGTTCTTTCTGCTGTACATGGATGTTTTATGCAGTCCTCTATAATGCTAAATCTCACATGAAAAAAAGAAGAGATTTAACAAGAAAAAGTATACTTATTTTCATCATTACTGTCACTGTTATCATTTATTTGTGGTGCTGTCCTCTGTTCTGGATTCTGTCCCCTCCAATAGGCAGGAAGAAGGAAAGACCATTTATTCAGGCTTCCCCTCAATATAACGTACAGCTGTGGATGTGTGACAACTGTGTTCCCAAACATTGGCATCCAGGTTTCTCAATAGAGAGGAACCGTAAGTAGAATCAGTGTCAGTGAGTAACAATGAAGGCTTTTTCAGGTGGTCTGACAAAGTCACGCCTGCCTTCTTGACTTGCTTCCATGAATGATGAGATCGGGTCTCATGTTACCTGCTCTGTGAGCAACGGGATGCATGAGTCCAGCTCCAGGGTCTTAGTCTCACATTACTTGATTCTCTCTGTGACATTAATGGACATTCTTCCCCTTCCCGAGACTTGTATTCAATAAAAGAACACGTACACAACAAGATAGATGTGATAATCCCCAACAAATGGAGCAGAGCTGAGCCTCATCATTCCATCAGATGAGCTGCTAGATGAAATGCAACCCAAGGAAACACCACGGCTTAGAAATGTTCTTGCCATGGTCCTCAAAGCCATCAGAAAGGTTAGTACAAGCCTCACACTCTGGTAAGGAGGAAAGCCACAGCTTGAAAGGCAACACTGTCTGCTCATAGTCATTCAAGTTTGTGGCAAAGAAGTGTGATATTCTCAGACCTTTCTGAGGCAAAATGGTCCATTAGGCTCCATCCACAATGGGGTAGGTGTCCTGTAAAAGCCAAGAAAGCAAGCACAAAGCAGATACCTGGAAAATGCAAAAGTGCTGCCCTCCAAGAAGGGGAGAAGGAAAGTAATTTAGCTAAAGCCACTGCTCCAGATCCATTTAGAAGTCTCTGTCATTATACTTGCGCTAATACTTATTTGGTTCCCATCTGGCTCTTTAAAACTTCAAAGCTAGATCCAAGAGCTATTCTCTGAAATAAGCTGGTAGCTCTTTCCAGGCCCGAGATTTGGGATGCTAGTTGGAAAATGGCGCCTCCACCCAGATTCCATTCTAACTACACACGTTGGATCCACAGGCTCCTGTCACTGGCACTCAGGGCGTTGCAAGGAAACTTAGAAGCAGCCCCTCTCTTCTGCCTGTTCCCCAGTCCCACGCCTGCAAATCAGCAAACTACGTTCCTTAGGGCTCTCACAGTTCAAGTCAAGCACTGAGTCAGGTGCTTTCACATAGCTTGTCTGACTGAATCTCCATAACTCTATGAAGTAAAAACTATTCCCATCTTCCAGATGACAGAACTGAGGCTCAGATAAATCACCCAAGGTGGCCTTAGTCACAAGCCGAAGCATTGTCCCCCTCTTTTGCTGAGATGATTGAAAGACACAATGCAAGCTGTTTAGCACAGTCTGCTCCATGGACAGGGTCATTGTTATTATTAATTGATTATTATTATTAATTGATAGGAAGTGGATTGCCCCAGGGCCCACCTCCCCACCCCCTTATATTACCCTCTCAAAGAGTCATTCAATCGGGGCCATCCTTGAGCAAAGATGGGCAAAGAACCAAAAAAAGGACAGTTCACAGAAAAAGAAAAAAACAGTGACCATTAAACCTATAAAAATATGCTCAACATAATAAGGAAAACTAACACGAGCTAAGAGTTTATCTAGATTAGCAGATTGGAGGAGCAAAGTTCAAAGACCCTATTAACACAGGACACGGAGGAAGACATTTCTTGGTAGATCCCGAAGTTGGCGGTTTGGCAAAGTCTATCAAATATTACGTGCAATTACCTATTCATTATCTCTGAATTAACTCTGCTCACTTCCACACACTTCTCCATCTGTGGCACGCAGGCACAAGGAAGTGCAGAGCTCTGTTTTTTCAATAGTAGATGTAGATATCAAAGATGAGAACCATCAGACAAACGCTGATACATGCATACTGTGCCATTCCGGCAGCTGTTAAAGACCACATGAAGAAAGTGCTTTTCCTGTCCACAGATGAGAAAGCAGAGGCACAAAAAGGGTACTTTCCCAAGTTCACACAACTGGGAAGAGACAGACGCAGGCTCTGAACAGGCAGACTGGCCCAGAGTCCCAGACACACCTGCTACACTATGTTGCAGACCCCATCGAAATTATCTTTCACGCTGAAGACCAAATGAACAGCTTTTCAGACCAAAAAAAAAAAAAAAAAGCCGAGAAAAAAAATATATACTTGTTAAAGCCAAGAAATGTTATTGCCAGCAGTTATATTATAAGAAATGTTAAGGGAAATTCTTTAGAGAGAAGGACAATGATAACAGATTTTTTTAAAAAATGAATATCTCCAGAAATGGTAAAAATGAAAGTACAAACAAACAATTCCATATTCTCGGAGCACCTGGGTGGTTCAGTGGGTTAAAGCCTCTGCCTTCGGCTCAGGTCATGATCCCAGGGTCCTGGGATGGAGCCCTGCATTGGGCTCTCTGCTGGGCGGGGAGCCTGCTTCCCTTCCTCTCTCTCTGCCTGCCTCTCTGCCTACTTGTGATCTCTGTCTGTCAAATAAATAAAATAAAATCTTTAAAAAAAATTTTTTTAGATCCATATTCTCATTTGCTTTAAAAAATAATTACCTGTCTGAAGCAAAAATAGAAACAATGTGTTATAGGGTTTATAATGTGTAAAAGTAAAATGCATGATAGTAATAGCACAAAGGATGGCATGGAGGAATTGGAAGTATACCGTTTTAAGGCTCTTATGCTAAATTTGAAGTGATCTGTTATCATTTGAAGGTAGACTGTGAGAAATTTTTAAAAATGTTGTAAACTGTAGGACAACCATTTAAAAATTTTTAAGCCAATAGCTAAAAATAAAATGGAATCATAGAAAATAATTAATCTAGAGCTAGAGGAAAAGAGAACAACAACAACAAAAAAGATGGGCAAGAGAAAACAACCAGGAAGAAGGTAGATTGCATTTCAACCATATCAATAATTATGCTAAATGTAAATGATCTAAACTAACTAAATAATAAGCAGAGATACCAGATAGAATTTTTCAATCCAACATTCTACTACAGGCTGTCTATAAGAAATCTGTCTTAAACATAAAGGCATAAATAAATTAAAATAAATGAATGGAAAAGGGTATACCAAACACTAATCAAACCTAAGATGGTATGGTTATATTAATAATGGACAAGTTAGGCTTCAGGACAAGAATGTGCCACAAGTAAAGAGGGACATTATAAAATGGCAAAGTGATCAATTCACAGATCAATTCACAATAACCGTCCTAAAAGTAGATAGCAGCAGAGTTTCAAAATGCATGCAGTGAAAACTGATAGTACTGAATGAGGAAATAAACAAATCCACAATTTTAGATGAAAAAATCAAAACTCTTCTCTCCATAATTGATAAAACAAGTAGACAGAAAATCGGTAAGTGTATGGAAGACCTGACTAATACAATCACACTTGACTTAATTGACATACAACAACAGCAGAATATATATTCCTTTCAGGTGTGCAATCACAAAGACTGACCGTATTTCAGACCATAAAAAATCCCCAACAAATTTAAAAGAACTGAAATCACACCAACTGTGATTGTCTGATAACAGAATTATACTTGAAATCAATGACTCTAAGGTGGTGGCCTGGGGGTGCGTGAGGGCTTGACAAGAAAAGCACAAGAGAATTTGGGAGATGGATGAAACTCTCCTATATCTTGATCATGCGGGTTATTACAAGACAATGCATTTGTTGATACTCATAGACCCTACACAGAATCAATAAATGCTACTATATATAAATCACACTTAATCAAAACTAAGATTTTTCAACTAATGATGACAGAAAAACTCTCTAAATTTCTGATATACAAGGGAAGTCATTTTAAATTTCTTTCCAAGTCAACATGACTATACACTTTGTTCAGACCAAAGGACTGGGTTATGGTTCGCCACACATGTGTAGTTCATCTGCTTTGTGAATGAGTAGCCTTAAGGAAAACCCTCTTGTACTTGAGATATGGATCAGTGCTCCCACACTCCATGCATTCCTTGCCAATGAAACTAGATTCCTGCCTATGTGTTAATCTATAATCTTTTGAGATTTTACAGGACGTAAAAAGTATATAATCCTGTAAAAAACATTCATTCTCTGGAGCACTTTCTTCCTATGAAGAGTGTGTTCCTGGGCAGCTGTCCTAACTTGGCCATAAATAAAACTCTCTTTCCTGCTTTTAGATATTCTAAAAGGTTTGCTCTTTTTGTGTCAACATCTTCAGGACATGAGGAGATCACAGTTCCTTCAGGGATGGACATTGAGGCTCAAGGACACTCACTACAAACAACTAACAAATGTTCCAGAGAAAGGAGACATTGGTTTCTGTAGTTTTTCCTCTTCTGAACACTAGTAGATTATATCATGAATTTCAGAGGAATGACTGCAAATGAAGAACATAATATTTTCATAATAAATTCAATGTGAGGTAAAAAAAAAAAAAACCACTACTCATAGACCATGGAAAGGAATAGGTATTGAAATGATAGTTACCACAATTTTTTATCAAATATTTCCAAAATGGTGGAATTAAGAAAAATCATAAAGAGTTCTAAAATACACATCCCACTCAGCAATAGAAAAAAAAAAACCTGGGACATTAAGACATTTAAGATATGGAAGATGAGAAAACAGGTGAGAATTCCTAAAAAGCCTACATTCTGAGCATTTTACCACAATGTTAAGAAATCATTGTGATAAATGAGAAAGACACAGACACAATTCTTACCTCCTTCAAGAAATAACCTTAAAAGAATGGTGATGGTAGTTGAATATAAAAAGATAAAGATAGTTGCAAGAAGACCTAACACAATGAATATAAAAGTTAACTTTAAGTAAGGACTGGATGAACCAAAACTTTGCAAAAACCAAAGCAGTGTCTTCTGTACCAGAATGACCACAGTTGACCCTGGGAGAAAAGACAGAATTGCAATGACTTGTCAAAGAAGAGAGAGAACCCTGGAACACTTCTAAGGTAAGTAATTTTTTTTTAAGTATCTAGCAAATTATCAATTAACCTGGTGCGTCCTGTTTTAAAACTATTCACACATAATAACAGAAGAGCTGATCCTTGAATGCTTCAGAGAAACATGTCCTCAGAGTTTTCAGATCCATAAATAATGAGGTGGATTAAAAATAGGTCATCCAAATCAATCTAATTGCCTTCTATTTTTAATATAAATTCTTTTCATTGATTTTTAAAATGGATAGTCCATTAAAACACATTAATCATGACCCTAAAAGAGTACTTGTATTGCAAAAAGCCTAGGGTGAAGAATAAAAAGCAATTTCCCACCACATGAAGCTGAGGCGGGAACATCACCAAAGAGAGCTGGAGCCCTACTTTTCCTGGGGAAAAAAAACATTTCTGGATAAAATCTGGGAGGTGAGGTATCATTATGATAAAATGTTATCCAGCTGTATGACAACAGTTTGAGAATGTTTGGAGCCATGCATGTCTTCTTTGGATAAGTGGTCTCTAATTTTGTAGAGCCAAGGTAAAAACATATGATTAGATCTGCTGTGTTTTCTATGACATGCACGCTCATAATTGCAGAATACCTGTTCATTCTAGAAAATGCAGCTAAGGAAAACTAATATTAAAAATAATCCATAGTGCCATCATCCAAAAATAACACTTTGATACACACAGAGTTAATATTTTGATACATACAGAGTTAAAGTTTTAAAACATACAATGTATATTTTAAATGCAGATATATAATACAGGCCTATTGCTTTTTATACTTAAAAAATGATACACATTTCAGATACCAATATACAGTTTCTCAAAATTTTATGAATGGAGCACATTGCATATCTATGACCACTTACTCAACCACCCTTCTAGGATTGGACTTTATAAACACTGATTCACTAATGGTTCTACAGCTAAATCTTTGCCAACATCCTTAATTACTTAAAATAGATTTCAAAAACTAGACTTACTAAATCAAAGAATAAACACTGCTTGTGAACTTTGACACCTTTTGGAAAGGCAACTTGTCAGCCACTACAGTCTCTAGAGCCATGGAAGAGAGTGAACCCTTCTCTTGGCAGCCTAACAGATGGGGCTTAGATGCCTGTTGTTGATAATTCATCTTGGATGAACGTTTTCACTGTTACATAGCAGTCGCTATGTCAACTTTGGGACCAGCCCAAAGCTGTGCTTGTCCAATCACAGATGGTGGTGATATTTCTGCACCTTTCCAACACAGAATTATATGCATGAAAACCCTGAAGAATAAATACCCATTTATTATATAAAATTTTTGTAAAATTTAGGCACATTTTATGAGAGCAGGCATAAAGTAATTACCGTGAGAATTATTTCCGGTGCCCTTAAGTTTGTACAGCACTTAGAGGCTTGAAAATTCCGGTCAGGCCAGCAGAGGGCGCTGTGCAGGTGCAACCAGAGGTGGAGAAGGATCCTGTCGCAGCACATCTTCATCTCTGTTGCTATGGAAACCCTGGGAGACCCTAAGTGCGCCCCCAGCCATTTCTGCTGCTAAGGAAGGAGCTGATTTGTGATCCTCCCCGTCACACGGGAGCAGTGCGGGAGGAGTTTACATAGCAACTCTGGGGTCCTGAGGTCACATGTTTAGGCTGCTACATAGGGACAGGTTATTTGTAGAGAATGGTATCAAATAAAAAACATCTTTCAGGGCTCCTTCCTTAGCTGGGCCACCACTTTGGGCCACGGGATGGGTAAAACTCCGTCAGAGGGGACTGGGAAAACAGCTGGCCAGAAGGACAAGAGCCAATGCACTGGCTTTGTTTTGTTCACAGGGGATTGGCCGAAGTGGGTGTGTTTGGGGAATTTCAATTAAAGACATGAACTTGAGATTAAGAAATTGTTCCCCTGAAGCTGCCCATGAATCCCTAGGGTGAAGGCAGATCCTTGGACAGTCAGTGAAGGAAGGGAAGGTTCGCTCTGGAATCCAGGAGTGATTTCCTAGGAGTGGGCACCAAGCCCCAGGAGAAGCCAATTTTGAAGTCTCAAATCTCTAAATGTGATGAGTTAAATGTTTGAAACTAACTTGTGTGGAAAAAGGGAACAGCGTTAAATTTCCAAACACTCCCAAGGGAGGGGAAGGAAGAAAACGTAGCCTATCTGCAAAAATTCAAAAAGTGAGAAATTGAATGTGTAGGCTCAGTGGCCACTTGCAGTGAGGTCCTTGTTACAGACTGGGTCCTGCAGAAATCAGACTGGAAGACTGAGTTATCGTGTAGGGTGTTTGTTAGGAAGTGCCCCTCAGGTTGAGACCTGTGGAAGGGAGGGAAGGAATCAAGATGGGACAGTTTGCCTCCACCGATTCAATGGAGAGCTCAGGAGCTGGAATGAACCGTCAGGGCTGTCCTCCACTGGAGTGAAATGGCCCAGCCCCGATAGTCCCATCTACATCTGCCAGTGAATTTGGGCCAGCTTCGGGCTGCACTCCATGGGTGAGGGGCTTCTCTGCAACTGAAGGCAATCCCAGAAAAGGCTGATAACTGAGAGTACCTGCGGATAGCCCTCCCAGGAGCCAAGGCGTCTTGAAGGGAGATCCAGGTGGCACATTCTGTGTCCATCACAATACATTTCCTGGACACTTACACTCCATGCACCACAAAGTTCTCACCCCCTACTTCTCCCTTAATTTCTGCCCGATGGCCCAAGAGGATTGGGGTGCAGGCTGAGAGCTGGTGAAGAGCCCCATCTAAGGGAACAAACAGTGCTCGAAGTTATGGAATTTTACAGTGTTCTTTGTATAATTGATTTCTAATTTCAGTGGTCAGAAGAGATGCTTGATGATTTCAATATTCTTGAATTTATTAAGACTTGTTTTGTGGAAAGAAAAAAAAAAAAAGACTTGTTCCGTGGATTAACATACAATCTGTCCTGGAGAATGTCCCATGTGCACTTGAGAAGAATGTGTATTGTTGCTTTTGGATGGAAGGTTCCATATATATCCAAATCCATCTGATCTAACACACCACTTAAGGCCAGTGTTTCCATATTGATTTGTGTCTGAGTGATATATCCATTGATGTAAGTGGAATATAAAGGTCCCTACTATATTACTACTGCTGTCTATTTCTCCCTTCGAGTCTGTTATTATTTGCTTTATGTGTTCAGGTGCTATGTTGGGTGCGTACATATTTACAAATGTGATGTCCTCTAAATGGATCGACTCCTTTGTCATGTAACATCCTTGTCTCTTATTACAGTCTTTGTTTAAGAGTTGATTTTGTCCAGTATTAAGTCTAGCTACCGCCCCCCCCCTTCAGTCACACACTGCGGTAATAGCACAAGCACACAAATACGGCCAAGCTATGAAGCTGAATAAAAGAACTAAAATATCAATCATAAAATAAATTATATCAGCCATACGGGAGGCTGAATCATCTTTCCATTCTCTCTGGAGAAACTACTACAGAATTCGTATCCGCGAAGAGGCTGAGTAAGCACTCAAAAATATGTAAGGGGGAAAGCTGCGCCAGGACATTAATAAATATGCTATTTTCTTGGATCCTGTGGCATATTTGGTTTTTCTACTTCTTAAGTATAAGTTCGCTTTCCTTCTCCTTTTGTAATGGTAATTGGGGGTTTTCTTTCTCGGACCCCCGAGGTCCTAACAGCGCACGACCCGAAGGGCGGCCCCCACACTGAGGGAAGACGACCCCCCCCCCCGGAAGTCATCCAGACATCTCAGGTGCACAAGGGAAGAAGCACACGTATTTCGCAACAAGATTCTCGAGTGGCCCGGCCCACTGACCGGCTCTGCACCTTCCTCGGACCTACTAACCGCCCACCTCCCGACGCAGGCGCGGCGGCAGACCCCACCCCTCTCCTTTCTGTCCCTGAGCGGAGGCGAAGAGAGGCGGGCCGGAAACTCGGGCGCGGATTGGCCGGACGTAAATCGCGTGGCTTCGTTTGAAAGGCCCAATCAGCACCCGGTCTTTCCGTACCAGCCAATAGGCAGTCGGAAGGGCAGGCAGAACGGGCGGGAGTCGCTATTTGAACGAGCCGCGGGAGGGGCTGCGGTTCTGCTTCCCGCTGGAGTCGGGTGTGGGTCTCGGGCAGCCATGGAGGACCAGCTCCTCGGGGAGGACGCGCTGCTGTGGCAGCTCCGGGACAGCCGCCGCCGCTTCCAGAGGCACATGCAGCGACTGATAGAAAAGGTACGGCGCCCCCCAACACAGGCCCGCTGGAGTGGGGGGATCGGGGCGCGAGGCCGACGGGGGAAAATGGGGTTGGGAGCTGGGATGAGGATGGAGGCGGCGGAGCGCTGGGCCAACGGGGCGGGAAGGGTAGGGGAGACGGGGGTGTAGAGGAGGGAGTGAGGTTGGGGAGACGGGATTGGGGGGCTGGGATGGAGAGGGAGGTGGTTGGGGGCCGAGAGGGAGGGAGCTGGGCGGGGGGAGGGGGGTCTTCCAGACTTCAGCCTCGCGCCGGCGCCTCCTCCGCCCGGGTCAGGGCCTCCTCGTGGCCCTCGGACCTGACGAGACGCCCTGTCTCTCCCGCAGTACAACCAGCCCTTCGAGGATGCCCCGCTGGTGCAGATGTCCACGCTGACCTATGAAACACCCCAGGGTACGAGTCCTCCCCACCTTCTGAGTGTTTAAGCGTGTGAACAGAATAGTGTCTTCCCAGAGCGCGAAGTAAAACTGTGCTCACCTAGTAGGAATTAAAGCATTGCTAATTCCCTTGAACCTGTAAGTTACTTAAACTACTTATTTCCGGCAGAATTACTTATTAAAACAGAATTCTGCAGACCCATAGATGCCTGCCTCTGCTTGGTCGCTTATTCTGTCGGCTTGGGCTGGTTGCTTTAACAGTGGAGGCCGAGTCTCTGTTTATCTGCCACATGGGACGATGATAATACCCACTTCGTGGGGATGTTTTGAGTTACATGAGTGTGTTTGTGGAGTTCTTGGAACAGGGCCCAGCCCTCATAGACACTCGTATTGACTGTTATTTGACCTATTTGACTGGGAGTATTAACTGTCCTCCTGAGGCTCTGAGCTCTCGGAACGTGCCGAGAAGAAGCCATTCGGTTTAGTGGTGGATGCTGTAAGCTGACTTACGTCTCGTGGACTCTCTTTGCTAACTAGGTGAAGACATCAGTTACGCCCCCTCAGTCTTATTCCCAGCTTATGCTGACCCACGAGTGAAGGCAAATCTCACATCCAGCTCTGCTGTGCACCGGACAGGCAGGCCCTAGAAGTTTCATAGGATCAGTTTCTGAAGTTAAATAAAGGGTTATTCGTCTGCCTTTTTAGCTGAGCCAGCCACCCGTGGGTGAAAAGTTTATGAAGACAGAAGCTAAGATATTCCGGCTCCAGGTTTCACTTACTCTCTGGTCTCTGTCGAGCGATGACAATCGCTTTCTGGTGTTTTGAGTAAGATGAAGTATAGTGACAGGTGATGACAAATCTAACTTGAGGGCAGGACACAGGGCCATGTAGGAATCTTTCCTAAGGGTGCCATCAGCAGGCTTCACTCTGTTCTTGTGCACCGTCTCTGCAAGGATGGGCAGTGTCTGTAGCATTCTGGCCCCTCCACATACTTAGAGCACGACTAACTCCACCAGTGAAGCCCACTCTGACTCCAGTTTGAGGAAGCAGTAGTTGAAGCATCTACACAGCCTGACGGCACTCCTACTCAGAGCACCAAGGCCTCCTGGAGAGCTTGTTATAGCACAGATTCCTGGGGCCTCCGGCAGCAATGCTGGGTGTGGATTCAGTGGATCTCAGGAGCTCCTGGCTGATGATAGCGCGGTTCCCCGGACCTATTGCTTAGCCCGAGGAGATACTTTCTGATTTAGAGCTAGCGGACCACCTTGTGGCAGAAGTTCCCAATTTAAGGCAACAGCACAGGATGCAGAGTGTAGCTAACACTCCCACACTCGTGGTGGTGAAGACAGTAGGGGAATAGTAGTTGTTCACATGTGTTGACCACTAACCATGTGCCCTGTGCTTCTGAGAGCCTCATGTTTTGGATTCTCAGCAGCCCTTTGAGGTAGGTACTAGTCTTAGGATCATTGTTTCATAGCAGAGATGCAGCAGAAAGAGGTTAGGGAACTAGCCCCATGTCACTTTGCCAGCAAAGCCTTAACTTGAGTTAGCATTTTTGCTAAGCATCACTCTGTTCTGGAAAGGCCACATGGTGCAGTGGGCAGGAGCACAGAGAGTCACTGCCCTGGATTCACAGCCTGGCCCCACCAGCTGGCTGAGCAGCCTGGGCTTGGTGACTTGACCTACTTCTTGCCTCTGTGTCTCCCTCCATCTGTACAGTGAATTTGGTGAGCGCCAACCTCCTAGAGAGTTAGGATTTCTCTACAAGTTCCATAGATGTGAGTTGTAATTACTAAATGTGATATACGTGGGAAGTGTGTGGGATAGAGCCTGGATCATTGTAAGCACTGTGTATCATCATTAGCAACCATCTCAACCCAACAATCCCTTCTTATTCACTTTGAACTTACCTGGGGGCAAATGGAGGTTTAGGAAGAGATCAATTATTCTGGCCCAGGTTCTGCTAGCTAGTAAGTGGCAGGACTCCCAAATCTCAGCATTCACCCGCATGCTTTGGCCTTGCTCTGTACTCATAGACTTCCCTCAGAAAGCACTCCGAACATGGGGTAGAGAGATTGCCCTCAAACAGTGCTTCTGGTCTACGTGTAATATATAGTTTGCTCTCAATATATCTATTTTAAGGATACTTGGCATATGTGTGTTCTTTATCCCCATTTAACTCTGGCTCAATGACAAAACTAGATGAGCTGTCGCCTCCTAGATAGGAGACTTTCATTAACAACAGGTGTTTGTCTAATCTTAATTTAAAAAAAAAAACCTTCAACTCCACAAAAATGAAAAACAATAGAATATCAGAAGTAAGGCTTGCTTTCAGTGTTGTATCTGTCTTTTGCCTGCCACTTTGGTTTTCTTTGACACAGATTGAACAGAAATTCAGCGGTCAGGATTGCTTACGTGGTAATTTTAATTTTATTTCTTTTCTGAAGGATTGAGAATTTGGGGTGGAGGACTGGTAAAGGAGAGAAACAAAGGACACATCCAGGTATTTAACGTCAAATTTTATCGCCAACACAAGCTGCCATACAGGAATACTGATGTGAATGAAGGTGTGGGTCAGCAGTGGCCATACCGGGATCCCCCAGAGATCGCCACCGGGCTCCTGATCTCTGGCTTTCTCACCCGAGCTTACCCATTTTCCTCTAAGGATTTACTGAGAAGCTTTGCTTCTCTTGCTTGTCAGGTACCAGAAGGAGCTGTCCCCGTTTCCTCTGCTGTAGGCCGAAGGGCTCTTGACAACAGCCCCATGGGCAGGGCTGGCTGGAGGGAGAAACCCGTTCCTGCCCCAGCTGCAGCCATAGCTGTGAGCTTACTTTGTTGGGTCCTTGCAGAAAAGACCCGAACCAGTTGCTTTGAGGAAACATGGCTCTTTTCTCTTCTGCAAAGGGAAGAGATTAGGGAGAGGGTGCAGGATCATGCCTCTTTCCCCCATGGAGCTCCCTTCCAAAACCCCAGTGTGGCTTTCCCGAATTTATCTGTGGACACTGAAACAGGTGGCCTGCTATGTTCATGGGAAGAGCCAACACAATTTGCCTTCCTGCTGGGAGACCCACGGAGTCTTGCCACGGTAATTTTTGCAAGGACATCTGGGATCCCCTTAATGACTGCTTCTCAGCCAAGAAGCCTGTGCCCCAGAATGAAAACCTCAGGGTTAGGATTCCCAAACCATTAACAGGAATTCTGAAATAAAATTTCTTCCTGATTATTTTCATCACACACATCATGTATTTGGTTGTAGAAATGTTAGAGATACATGTAACTATTAAAATCAACCCAACTTCTACAGTCACTCATGATATTTTAGTATAATGTAATTCCCGTTTATAATACACACGTTTTTCACCCTCTTTTTTCCACATAATATATGTTGTGAACATTTTTTTTCATCATCCATTGTATCACTCAATTACCTTTTTTTCGAAACTGCTCTCATGAATAGGCATTTAGCTGTTTGCACCTTCCTTTATTATAAACCGGGATCGGCACACTTCCGACAAAGGGCCAGATGAGAAGTATTTTAGGCTTTGCTGTCTGTGTGTTTCCAGCTACTCTGCTCTGTATTAGGAGGGGAAGGGTCCTGTATGCCATACATGAACAGGCATGGCTGTGTTCCGGTGAGCTTTATAAGACCCCTGTTATAAATACCCCTTGAAGGACCATCCTTGCGTTTTCCCAGGGCCTATACTACCCCTTATCTAGTAGACACCAGGAGGTGCGATCATCAGGTCAAAGGATTTGCACTCTAAATTATGCTTAATAATGATGCCCACCGATCAGACCAGTATTTGAATGGCCTGGGTAGCCAAGTGTTTTCATCTGCACATTTATTTAGGTTGTTTTGTTTTGTTTTGTTTTTTTAAAGTTTTTTTATTTATTTGACAGAGAAAGACACAGCAAGACAGGGAACACAAGCAGGGGAAGTGGGAGAGGGAGAAGCAGGCTTCCAGCTGAGCAGGGAGCCCAGTGTGGGATCATGATCCTGGGATCATGACCTGAGCCAAAGGCAGACACTTAACTGACTGAGCCACCCAGGCGCCCCTATTTAAGGTTTTGCTTGAAATGTAGGAGCACTGCTGCCTGGGATCTATGGAATTTTTGAGCTCCTCTCCTAGGATTAGAAAACTAGGCATCATCTGTGCTGACCACTCAGACATCTGCAGCCCCCCGAAGTTACTGTGTGTGACTATGCCCATCTCTGCCTTCTTTTCCCAGACAACCAGATACTCAGCTGCCCCCTCCCCCACCGCACCCCCAAGATGGTGTCTGGAGGCCATGGGAGGCAGTGAGCCACGGTGGGCTGTGCGTATGTTCACCTATCAGTCTGGTCCCAACACAAGGCCCGGGTTCTTTTTGTAGCCCCAGAGCTACCAGCTACTGGGATGTCAGTGCCTAGGGCTCAGCTTCCCCAGTTTTCTTTTTTCTTTTTTTGTATTTTGTTTTATTTTTAAGAATTTATTTATTTATTTGACAGAGAGAGATCACAAGTAGGCAGAGAGGCAGGCAGAGAGAGAGGAGGAAGCAGGCTCCCTGCCGAGCAGAGAGCCCGATGAGGGACCCTGGGATCATGACCTGAGCCGAAGGCAGAGGCTTTAACCCACTAAGCCACCCAGCCACCCTCCCCTAGTTTTCCAATCAAGTTCTGCCTCACCTCCAGACAGGCTGCCACGAAACAGTTCCAGAGGCTCCTCCTGTCTGTTCCAGGTGATTCAGCCCCTCCTCACTTGAGGCAAAGGGGGCGACATTCCTCAAGGCAGAATTCAGTTACCAGGCAGTGTTCACAGCCAGCCACAAACCCCCCTGATCCTGAGGTGGCACCTGCAGGGACAGGCCTCACCATGCTCTGACTCCTGTTCTTGTGAGGTGGGAGAGTTCCTAAGCTCCTTTAGCCAATCTGGTGTCTTGAATTCTCACATTTTACTAATGAGAACCCACGGATGGCATTCGTCAGGATTGTTATTGAGGCCAGAGGTAGAGACCAGGCCATAGAGAGTGGCCCACGGCCCACCGGCTGCCCCTGTGGTGTGAGCCCTGGTCAGGCCAGCTGACTGCCCCTGAGAACTGGCTTCACATGCATGGGGTCACAGGTGAGATCACAGGAAGTCCCTCTGTGCCTCTCAGATTTCCAGGTTCTACTCGCTGATCTAGTGACAAGGCTGTCCTGTGGCATTTGGGTTTTGTATGGCAGCCACACGCGAGCGGCGGTCTGGCCCCTGCATTACCATCTCAGCTCCTCGCTTCCCCTGCTCCGTGCCTTGCCATCCACAATTCACCCTCCGAGTGGCTCTGGGAATAGCAGCCCAGGGCACACCCCGAGGAAAAAAGCCGGTCCTTCTGTGAGAGAGCCCCTACCATTGAAAGGGACTCTCGAGGCCCTTTACGCAGGAAAGTACTAGAAGTGCATGAAACCCTGTGCTCTCACGCTAAAGGGAGGATTGTAGGGTTGTAACTTCACTGTGGCTTTGAAGTGTGTTGTCACTGAGTCGAGCCTGTCTTGATCTACTTCTGTGCTTTTGAGGACTCCCTGGTGGACACAGTCCGCAGGAGCGATGGTGGCCTCATGGAAGCCAGCACCAGAGGTCCGGCACCCCCCGTGCCTGGCACACAGGTCCTGGCAGTGGGTGAGTGTCCCTGTGCTAGGTGGCGGGGTCGGGAGGGGCACGGGTCCCCAGTACAGCATTCAAAGTCCAGACCCCTCACTAGGACTTTTTCCAAGGCTATTTTAAAAACTAGAGCGTCTTAAAGTGCCTGCTAGTTCCTTCTGTCTTGCTTAGTTACATCACGGTTCTTGACACCTAAACAGCCCTCAAACCTTCTTGAAGAATGGATGAACACCCTCCCATCCGTTTTTTAACTTATTATAACCCCTCTTAGAAACATCTCGGGAATTTCACAAGACTTCAGATTGGCCCCACAGGGCGGTGTTTGAACTGCTGACTCCTGTGGGATGTCTTCCTGCCTCTGTGTCACCTTGTCCTCCAAGGGGCTACCTTTCCTCCCCAGGGCCGGTCCCAGGCTGCCCAAACCCCGACCCAGCCTGTTTTCTGGGGAATCTGTCGATCGCTGCTGCCTTTCTCTCTTTGGTGTCTCCCTCAGCCCTGTGCAGCCCGTCAGTGTTGAATGCACTCAGATTTTACCTCAAGCGCAGTCAAGCGTAGTTGACAGGCCTCCCTGCTCTGTGTCCCTCTCTCTGCATTGGTTTGACTTCCCTTCACGACCCAGCTTATAGGAGCTGCCCTTGCTTCCCACCTGCCAGGCACTCCACCAGCTCCATCCTGGCTCCCGACTCCATCTGGAAGGCGGAACTCTCAGTGGTCCCAGCCACCCCGTTGCTGACTCATTGGCATTCTGGGGCTTCTATCCCACTGCCCTCTTGGTAGCATTTGAAGCTTCTGGAAATCCTGGCTTTAGTCTGTGCTGTGGGTTTTCTTCCTTCCCCACCCCCCTCCTGCCAGCCCACCTCCCCTCTCTACCAGATGCCCTTTCTTGAGATTGGTCTGAGCCCCTCACTCTGGTAGAACCCCTAACCCAGACCCTGTCAGCCTTTCTTCTCAGTCTAAACTTGGCACATTTAAACTGAAAAGGTCAACCAGAAGAATTGCCCTTGGCACATCTGTAGTATGAGCCAGAAACCCAGCCCCTCCCTCCCTCCCCTGTGCCTCTGCCTCCCCTTGTCCCTCATGTAGCTCTGCCCCCATGCCCCGCCACACCCCCACAACACCAGCCCTTCCCCTGCTGGCACCTGTGACAGCGCTCATCCGGGTATGCTGCTTCTCTGCTCAAAGCACTGCAGTGGCTTCCTGTTGCTCTTGGGATAAAGAGCAGAATCCTGGCCTGCCCACCATGTTTCACTGCCCCCAGGAAGCCCCCTGACCCCCAGATCAGAATAGACCCCCACCTTCACCCAAGCTCCATACACCAGCCCTTCTCCAGATAGCAGTTAACCAGAATGTAGGTCTGTAACGTCAGACTTTGTAACTGGCCCAAAACCCCCATCTCCTCCTGGCACTGGTCCTCCACAGGCTTCATGTGCTCTGCCCAGCTCTCGCCAGCAGCTCACCTGCTCTAGGCCAGCTGTAAAAATGGATTCAGTCCTTCAGAGAACACAGGGCGGTCTTGCCAAGTAGAACTAGGAAGACCTTAGTGAAGGTGTTTACTCATTGATCCCAACTGCAACTCCACAAATCCTTAGTTCCATGAGTTTCTGGACTGCTTGAAACAATTAGAATGGTTATCCCAGAGCTGCACTGTCCAACATGATGGCACATGTCGCTGGTGGATAGTCAAATGAACTGAAAATTAAACAAAATTTAACTTAAAGTTCCCCAGCCTCACAGCCACATTCCAAGTGCTTGCCGGCCACACTGTGGCTGACATAGCAGACAGCAGGGAGGTAGACAACAGCCCTGGGCCACAGTGACTCTGCTCCTAGAATCAGAGGCCATCAAAGGAGCTCAAGGTGATAGAAGGCTTCTCCAGGGGCACCTGAGTGGCTCAGGCGGTTGGGCATCTAACTTGGTCTCAGGTCATCATCTCAGGGTCCTTGGATCGAGCCCCACAGTGGGCTCTGCCCTCAGCGAAGTGTCTGCTTCTCCCTTTCCCTCTCCCCTCCCTCAGCTCCTGCATAAGCTCTCCCTCAAATAAATAAATCAATAATTATTTTAATAAGATTTGACTTATTTATTTGACAGAGAGGGAACACAAGCAGGGGGAGCGGGAGAGGGAGAAGCAGGCTTCCCGCTGAGCAGGGAGCCTGATGTGGGCCTCGATCCCGAGACCCTGGGATCATGACCTGAGCCAAAGGCAGATGCTTAAGGACTGAGCCATCAGGCACTCAATAAATAAAATCTTTAAAAAAAAAAAAAAAAAAAAAAAAGAAGGAAAGAAAGTTGCTTCTCCAGTCATATTCCTGCCCTGATGGGTTTGTTGCATTGCTAGTAATCAGGACAGCGACAGATGGCTGTGTCCTTATTAAAGGGAGCACTCTAGAACATACTCGAATAGTGCAAAAACTATCCTTCAGAGGAAAATGTAAGGTTTCTTTAAAATGCTGATTGAGATTTCCTTTTTTTTGCTTTCAGATTCAAAAAACAATGATGATACATCTTTATATCAGGAAGACGTGATTGCTGGGTCCTTCATGGTAAGACCCACCTGTTAGAATGAAGGGACCGAGCCAGGGCTCAGGGGTACAAGAGCATGTCCTCATTTCCAGTGTATTTCTTGTCCTCTTTAGACTCGCTCTTTGCTAATACCACCCCTCACGTCTCTGATCCTCCTTCAGATCCCATAAGGCGCGAAGGTCTTCTCCTGTCTAGCACGCGGCAGCCTTCGCTGCCCCGGTTCAAGCCTGGTTTACTGAACTTAAAAAAAATGTTGGATGATGTTCCATCTGCACATAGAACCATCACAGTTCACCGTGCACCCATACCCTTGATCGTAATATTAAAAGTTAGTTTCTAAGTTGGCCTTTGCCTAAGAGGCAGTGTCATAAGGAAGTTGTTTCCAGGGAGTATTTCCAGGTCAGCCCTTGGAAGCCCATGTCGTCACGAGGTCACGTCATCAGGCCACTGATCTGTCTGCCACCCAGAGTGGCCCAGTGGTCCCAGAACCACCTGTCTCTTCTCCACCCGTCAGGATCTGATCTCACCTTCCCTCCACTGGGATACAGGAGAATACGCAGAGAACTTAGTCTAGTGGGGTGTCTTTCCTGGCCCCAGTGTCAGATGCTGGGAGAGCTTGCATGTGGGTTTTTCCCTAAAATTGCTGTTTTCATCCAGAGTTTGCCATATACCCCGTTTGACTTTTTAGTGTCTAACTAGAACGGGCTGTGACCCTGGGGGAGGAAGGAGGGTACTTTTTGAAGTGTTACATAGGGGTGGCAGTGAAGGGGAAGTAGGTGGTCCCAGCAATAAGAAACATCCTGGACAATGTGTGTTTATGTTATCCCCCTTATCCCCCATCGGCCCCCCACTCCGGTGCAGAGTGAAGGTCGACACGCCCTCTCCCCCGTGCTTGGCAGAAGGGGAACGGAGAGGCTGCTGTTCTGCCTCCTTAGCCAAAACGCTGAATATCTTTTCTCATAAACATACTAATTGGGGCTGATTCTCACAGTTGAGTCCTGAACTCACCTAAGAATATTCAGATTGTTTTCAATTATTTTCTGTTCTAGGAATGCTGTCCTAAACCTCCACAGACTTCTCTTTTTTGTCTTTTTTCACTTTCTTTTGGATGGTTGCCCCTGGGTAAATGATCTAAAGTTCGATTTCTGGGTCCAAAGGCTTTTCAGAGGATCTGGACCACTTTGCACTAACAGCAAGGAGCGAAAAGTGACATTGAAGAATTTCATTTACTGATGTGTAGTTAATGAACTTGCCAGTTTGTTCCAGCACCCAAGAGCTCATCCAGGCCCAAAAGCTCTTACGAATACTGATTCGCTTCTGTATCAGCCTGCAGTGCCTTGGAGCCCTTTGAAAAACGAGTTAAGGAGGAAATACTTGACCCAGGTGGATGTTCTGCTCCAGGATGAAGGACGTTCAGAGGTAACGTGCTTCCTGGCGTGCATCTTCTGATAATTGAATCCTAGAGACACACGGAGGCCCATCAATCAGGTTCTTGTTCACTCTCCGTGGAGCCCGGAAGGAGCCTCCCAAGCAAGTGTTTAGAAACCATATCATTCCCGGGCTTGCAGACTTCCACTCTCCTTGAGGAAGCGCTCCGGGTCCTCCGGGGCAGCAGGGATCAGGGAAGCTCGTGGGATGCATCCTCCGTCGCCCTCTGTTCTGGAGCAGCTCCCAGAAATGTAAGGGGCCCCATCTTGGGGGTGGTGATGAGGAAGCAGCAGCTCCCCACGCCTCTGGGGTGACCGCGCTGGCACCGGCAGCAAGTGCCCCTTGCACCTGACCTGCGGTTGTGTCACGGAGGGGTCTGTGCTGAGGTCTGGGCTGCCCCACCGGGCCCTTGCCCAGGGTGGGTGCCCACCACACTCCCCCATTGAGCCATTTATCTCAAAGGCAGCAAACTTCACAGGAACATGTACTTTTTCTTATCGTGTTGCTGACCAGTGAGAAGGCCATGGCTGAGGACCATTGAATTGGTGGATGTACTGGAAATAGCCTTTCCCTTTATCCTAGAGCAGCGAGGGGTGGGGTCCTGGCAGATGGGTGGCAGCAGTGACCCTCTGGGGGGGGGGGGTCCCTGAGGGTCACATGGACAAGCTCCCAGATTTTACTAAGACACCTCTTCCCACCACTGCTGGAGGCTGCAGCCACTGGGATTGTGGTCACACTTGTCACATCTGCTGCCGAGTTCAGACCCACGGCCTATGAATGGGGAGGAGCAGCTCTCACACCATCCTGCGGGGCCTGGCACTGGCGGTGGGGTCAGCTTAGGACGCCCCCACGTGTTAAATCATATGCTTTGATTTCAGTGTACTGATGATGGACATGGAGAGGACACCCATGTGACACTGAGTCCTTCCTTGGCCTCACCTGCCGGGCCTGCCCACGGTGAGTGTGACATAGAAACTTGGCGTGAACCGTGTCCCTTCTGTTTATGTGCGTGTTTCATTGACATAAACTGTTAAGAGAGACCAGCACTTAATAGATAAATTATTTATATTTAACCAATAGACTGCTTTTTTCCTCCGGCACTGCGGCATGCTAATTGCTAATTAGCTCTTTATCCCAACGTACTGTTGTGAAATGTTTGAATCTCCAGAAACACAGGACTCCTACAATAAACATCCTTTGCTTGCATGTAATAATCCACATTTTGTGGCATTTGCTTATCCACCCATTGCCCCCATGCCCACGCACGGTGTCCATCGACCAGCGTTCACATCTGTGCTGTCCCTAAGTGCTGACAGGTCTGCTAAGAACAAGGAAACCCCAGGCCTGGGTGGAGCTGTCCCGTGCAGGCCAGAAGGCTCCTGGGCCATCTCCTATCTCATGAATAGTCCTGGCCACTGGTAATCTTGCAGAACGTCCCTCAGTTTGGACTTCTCTGGATTTCCTTCAGGTTAAGTTCATGTTAAACATTTTTGGCAAAAATAATACAGAGATGGTGTGTGTTCTCCAGGGACGTCCCATCACTCTGTCCCATTGTTAGTGACTGTCCAGCCTGGGCACTTGGCTAAGGGAGGACCCTCCCAGGTTTCTCGCTTCCTCAGAGTCATCTCTGGGTGCCCCTCTGAGATCACCTGGTTTCCCCACAGACCTCCTACCCCGTGGTTTTGGCGTTGGGCCCCAAATCCTGCCTTAGTCAATGCTGCAAACCTGCCCTATCCCGGTCCTGCCATTCCCCTCCCGGGTGCACTGTTGGCATTCTGTAAACAAACACTGTCTCACTTCTTTCCTGAATTTTGTTCCTTCCTTTATCCCCACATGGTTTTACTTAAAAAAATTCTAGAATCAATAAGAACTCCTGGACATCTCCTGGACATTTTTTTTCTTTTAATTCGCACATGTTAGAAGCCACTGGTGCTCAAGTTGTCCCACACACAGGCCATCGGAGCCCTCCTCGCGGGCTTCTGTGTCCTCCCGCCTGCCACGTCAGTTTTGAGCACTTCGTGCCCTTACCCTGACTCCGCGGTCGCCCCCTGCCCCCGTGATCGCCAGTGCCAAAACCCTCTGCTCGTCTGGCTGGTTGAGCGGTGCAGAGCTGTTTCAGAGTCACGGCTCCTGCTATCACTTGCGCGACAACCTGCTCAAGAAGGTTCCAGAGTTTGAAGCAGCTCTTTGATCCTCACACAGTGTCCCACTGAGGCTACCAGTTCTCAGTACAGTGTTCAAAATCATTTGACTTCTTTTTCTTCTTGCCGTTATCATAAATTTGATAAGCACTTGAGTGCTTTCCGGGTCTGTTTTCACTTTTTAGAGTTCTCCCTGTCCTCGTTGGTTAATTTTATTTTTTAAATACATAAAACATGGCACATGTTAAATACATAAAACATGGCACATGTGCAAGTCCAGTCTGCATGAAGAGGTGTATCCGGGCGTCCTGTGTCTTCCCTGCCCCCCAGCCCTGCAGGTAAACAGTGTCATTGTTTGGTTTCTCCTGAGACTTTGAAAAAGGCATCCAGCGTGCACACCATCACCCGGGAAGGAAGACCCACTGGGGAAGTTTTGGGGGGAAAGTAGAAATTTTAAGTTCGAGAGCTAGAAAGAAATCCCTGAGAAAAATCCAGTTCTATATTTTCATGGAACTTTCCTCTTTTTTGTCTTGCTTAAAAAAGCCTCGTCCCCAGCCACCCTTTAGTTCTGTGGTCTCTGCACTGTCTTGAATGGTGGCACTTTACCTTGTGTGTGTTTTCCTCCAGGAAGCCGTGGCCGTGTGTCTGGAAGGAGTCCTGGCGGCCCAGTTAAGCCGGCTTCATGGCCCGGGGAGTGCGATCCAGCAGACCTGGCCCTCATGCCTAGAAGTAACAGTCTCGCGTTCCAGGGGGCTGGGGGGCACAGCTACTCAAGCAGCCCGGCTTTGGAGGCCGACATCATCTGTGACGTGACCATCAGCGACCTGTATGCGGGCATGCTGCACTCGATGAGCCGGCTGCTGAGCACAAAGCCGGCGTGTATCATCTCCACCAAAACCTCGTTCATCGCTCACAGCTG
Source organism: Mellivora capensis (assembly GCA_004024625.1). NCBI lineage: Eukaryota > Metazoa > Chordata > Mammalia > Carnivora > Mustelidae > Mellivora > Mellivora capensis. The sequence continues at coordinate 63,241 of PISX010006916.1, read as the reverse complement.
GAACGCCAGGAGGAGGCACAAGTGTAAGAACAGAATGAACCAGACACAGTGCCGGGGAGCCGGGCCCTCTCGAAGGGCTTCCCAGGAGACACTCCCACCCTGTTCCGAGACACTGAAGGACGGGGAAGTGTTAAGAGATTGCGAGAACTTTCTAGATGCTTCTAGCCGGAAGGCAAGGGTAGAATTGGAAAAAGCTTTCCCTGAAGTCAACAAGCCCGATATCCACAAATTAGATCCACATTGGAAGGAGCTTAAGGGGTTGAAGTGTTTAATGCCTCAGGGGTGTTCATTGACTTACGGAGGAACCTGTACAATGCATCATCTAGGTCAGGAAAATAGACTTATGGCACTAAAATGGTTAATTTCTCCTGTAAAAATCGTTTCCAGACCGAGAATACTGCGGGACAAGGGAGGGAATCGTTACAGGGAAATTGGAATCAAATTTGATAAGCTTCATCAGGAATATTGCCCAAACCCTGGGAAACAGCCCTGCCTGACTTCCCTCCCGGGACCCTCGGCAGTGGCCGTGTACAGGGGTGGTCAAGCGAGCCCTTGCAGTCCCCGGGGCTTAGAAACCCGCAGGCTCAGCAGGTTCCACGAAGCTTTTGAAGACCTGGGTAAACGAGCTATTGGAACAGTGAGATGGAACAGCGAACCCCTGCCAGTGAGGGGTTCACCTCCCTTGCTTTCAGAGACCAGCTCCGTGCAGAGCCCAGGCCGCTCGGAGCAGACCCTTGACCTTTTTCAAGGAAACCATCTTGAAACACTTAGAAAGCCCATATCTCCCAGCAAAGCCACATCAGTAGCCATCGGACAGCCTCCAAGCTGTGGAAGGAATCGTTACAATGAAATAAAGGAGAAATTCGACAAGCTTCATCAAAAGTATTGCCAACAGTCACCGCAGCGGACACAGGCGCCTTTACGTATTGGAACATCTCCAGATAGAGCAAGCCTGGAAGTTCAGTACCCGAGAGGAGGCACCTTGGAAAAAGTAAACCCAGACTCTGGCTTCCAGGGTCCCCCAAAGCCATCAGCATCACCCCAGTGGAGCATGGAAAATCCACTGGGCTCGACTGCACTTGAGGCTCAGCCTTCAATGAGCTTCGTGCTCACTGCCACGAGGGGCCACCAGTCCCCTCCGAAGAGACGCCGATTATCAGATTCCCTGCTGTATGGACAGTGGGACAGTTCCCAGGATCCATCGCGTGTGGTGGGCCACGCCATCCCGTGGCTGGGGGAGAGGCCGGCTCCCGACAGCCCCCCTGGGAAAAGAAGGTGCGTTTCTGTGGGTCGAATATGGGTGTTTTACAGGAGGATTCTTCTATGCTCGTTTTTCAAACTTCCTCCCAAATTCTTTTCCTTCCTCCAAAATGAGCATTTATATCCAGAACCTGTTTGTGGGTGGGATGTGTCGAGGTGGGGGCTGAAAGGGTTCTTAGCAGGAACATTTTACACACTTCCCACGGCAGTGCATTTGGGGGACTTTTCTAAAAAGCCTCACTAGTAGTGCGCTCTGTCCTTGTCAGTTTGTGTCCTTCCCAGCCTCTCCTGGTCCTACTCCGAAAACCTCCATCCTAAAGCACAACTGATCTGCAAATAGTGACTTTCCTTTTATTTCTGGACTCCCTGCCAGGAACAGAGCAGAAGCGGCTGGCCTGAGCCCACCCGCTGCTGCTCCGCGACCCAGTGTTTGGCACGGAGGTCCCACCTCATCCCACAGTCTGGTTTGTGCGGACACTTGAGTCAAGTGTGAATGCGTGTGCGCCGTTCTCTTTTCTTGGGAGAAAAGATGCAAGAAGGCGGGGTGGGGCGAGTCACCGTGGATTGATCACCGTTTTCCCATGAGCCCCAGGCTTTCCAGCGCACGCTTCAGTGTCCCCAGGCCAGGGTTTGGGCAATGAGACTCTTCTGAACGAGCGCACATTTGGGGTTTTATGTGTTGGTGGTGTGGGCAGGCGAGGTCGTGTTGACCTTCCTCCTCCCTCCTCACCCCAAGCAGACGGGCGGCCCCCCTTAGTGGCCGTTCAGATGGACTCCATCTCCCCTAAACATCCCGTGTTCTCTTTTCCCCACTGTGAACCCATCCCAGGAACCTGTGCGTTCCTCTCAGGGATGAGCCCTGAGCTGTCACTGTCCCCACCCCTGAGTGACCCCACTCGTCCTTCCCTGCCTTTGCCTACTCACACTTCTCGGCATTCAGACCCACATGGCCCCACTCTCGGAGAGTATTTCCAAAAGCCTGAGAGGGCTTTGGCTGCAGGTGGGGCTGGGTGCAGGAGAGGACTGGTCCTTCCTGAATGAACACAACCCGTAGTAGCCAGTGCCTCTTCAGGGTCAGAATCATGGTCTGGTCTTTTTTCCTTCTGCTTCCACTTCCTCCGGCTGCCCCTGTATCCTCCAGCCTGCTGTCTGGCTTGTCCTCCACTGAAGCCACTGTCCACCACTGCCCCCGATGGCCACGTCCTGGGGCCTTAACCACGCAGTGGCCTCTGTTCCTCCTGACCTGTCCCCTACATCGTCCTGTCCCTCAGCTTCACCTCTGTGGCTTTTCCCACCTCGTCCCCAGATTTGCTGCCATGTCAGGCCACCTGCTGACCCAGCCCCTGGAGTTCAGCGGGGTCACTCCCCCAGCCCTCTTCCTTCTCCACTACAGCCGACCCGCCCTTCCTACCTTCTCGATGACTGGCAGTCTCCTCTCGTTCACCTGCCCAGTGAGCCTGCCAAGGTCACAGCCATGAGTAATGCCTTGTGCCTGGCAGTGGAGCAGCCAGAGGAGAGCTCAGCCCTCGGTGGGGCCGGCTCCCCTGGAATTTGGAAAGTTGTGGTGGCCACGCCCTGGAGGCCTCTCGCAGTTCTGTCTTAAAGCTGTGACATGAACACACTTAACCATTTTCCATATTTTTCTTCTTTTTCTACTTATATCATAAATCTCTTGAGAAAAACGGACCAAATCTTCCTGAGCTGACTACAGAAGGCATGTTAATGGCTGACGTCTGAGTCCCTGCCTGGCTATGTAGAACTTTCTCACCCCCTCCTCCCTTAATCCACAACGACCCCTTTTGATGAGATAGGTCTCATCCAACAGGCAGGTTCTGTCTCTTACTCTATAAATAAGGGAGTGTAGCTGAATAGCTGAAGCCTCTCTTGAATACTGAGTCTGCCCAGGCCCTTGGTGCCAGGCCAGGAACCACCTGGTTCCTGGGCATAACCACCAGGTGGCACTGCTCCCTGGAAGTGGGTAAACCCTCTGGTGGGTTTTTGCATCCTTGACATGTTTTCTATAGTGGACACACAAATGCTTGTATGTATATATGCAGTGGAATAAATACAAAACAGTTAAGCTTTTGGTGGTGGTGGGAATTCTAGTGGAATTTTACTGAAATCATTTTCCTTGTCCCTTTTTTTTTTTTTCTAAAGGAAAGAACACACCTTTCAAGATGGAAGAGAAAAGTGACTTTGTACTCAGAAAAATTGAAAGCTGAAGATATGTAGCCAGGTTATTTTTTCAAGAGTTTGTCCCTCTTCCCCCTTACTCTGTGTGTGTTTAATCCTCAAGAATATGTGAGAGCTAGCTTCACTTATCTACCCTTCAAAGCAAATTTCAGTGAAACTTGTCCCTTTGAAATGACTCTGAGTTCTTGGTGTAGAAATTATTTGAATAAAGTTGCTCAATTAATATTTCTCATGTGATCCTTTATAGGCTTATTTTCCTTGTGTATTCTTTTTAAAATGTACACACATCCTCAGAAAGCTCTCCATTCCCAGTCATTAGAGAACCTTGTTTGCTCTAAAACCCATGTCAGCCCCGGACATGAGGGTTTAAGGTTTGAATTCAGAACTAGGGACTTGGTCTCTTCCATGTTAGCAGGTAGCAAATTAAAACATTAGCTCACCCCTGAAAAGTAATTCCTAACATCTAAATGTTTTTAGCTGAAAACGTGCTATATTCAGACAGTCCTGGGATGGTCCCAAACCTTGCAGCCACACGGCGTCCCCAACAAAGCATTTGCTCACACCACCACCGTCCCACAACCCCCCACCACACCACCTGCCTCCTACCCAGCAGGCCTGTGCTACTGTTCTCTGGCTCAGCCAGGCCCTCGCTGCTGGAGAGGCTGGAATAGCAAGGTCACCAGCAGAAGACGGCAAGCTAGAAGAGCTCAGGCACGGGTCTTGGGTAATTGATAGGATCTGCCAATAAAGGACACCATAGACTATATGTGGGATGGTGGGTATTTTTAACATGCCCAGTTTAGTACTACACATATTCTGCGTCTTGGCTTCACCAGGAGGTGTTTGCGCTTGCCAGGAGCTGATGGGTGCTGGCATCGTATTTCAAGATTCTAGGTAGCTGGTTTCCTCCGCGCTCCTGCTGGGTGTCTGCTGCTAAGGACACGGGCAGCTGCGGTCCTCGAGTGCGTGCGTGGGCTTACATGTGGCGTACATCTAGACGTGAGCTGGTCGTGGATAGGTGTCTTCAACTCCTCTAATTTTGCCAAATGACTTTCCCAAATGGCTATTCCAATTTGCAGTCTGGTAATAGAAGAGGTCCCATTACTGCCACCAGTGGGTGCCACTCTGGGGGCGGGGCGGGGGGCGGTTTGTGAAACGCATGGCAGTTTGCGTTTCTGGGGAACTGGCTTTTCATTTGCTTTGTTTCTTACTAATCTGGGTATGTCCTGGTTGCCAGTTCAATTATACAAACCAGTCCGGTTTGGAACAAACTGCAAGTAATTTCTTCCGTCTGTGATGTGTCATTTAACTTCATGGCATCTTACTGTAAAGAAGTTACATTTTAACAGTCAGAGAGCCTAACCCTTTATTTTTTTCTGACATCTGCTGTTAACTTTTTAGAGAAAACCTAGTCTCGGGATTAAAAATACTCTTTCGTCTTGCATCTTTGCTTTTCAAATTTAGGTCCACAAACCCTCTAGAGATGTTCTGTACAGGCACGAAGGGGATAAAGCCTGGTTGTATGCCACCAAAGCTCTTTCCTCCACGCCTGCCCCAGGTGACATGTCTGATCCTGCCCGAATCGGTGGCGTTTGGGTCTGTCAACGGCAAGAGCTTCTCAGCACTTGGCAGGAAACACAATCACGATCTATCCCACGGGAGCCACCAAACAACCGGAAAACCACTGTCCAAGAAGCCTTGCACACACGGATGGTTCTTTGCCCTGACCCACAGCCGTCTCCCGACAGTGGGCCCAGGGTGTTGACTGCCCTGGGCGGTTGTGGTGGAACAGTCCGCAGTCCCACTCTTAAACTGCTCAGGAGACAATTGCAGACAACTCCGCTGCCGGCGTGAGCGTCCCGAAACTTTCCCCTGCTCGCCTCCTCTCTCCCCTGCCTCTTCCTTGGATGTGGCGATCATTTCTCCTTTTTGAGCCTCAGCCAAGTTCTGTTCCAGGCTCTGCTGGGTCCCTGTCCCAGCCTGTCCCGTCAGGTCCCATCGTGGGAAGAGCGAGGGCAGGCCTGATGCGGTGTCACTTCCCCGAGACACCCCCCGTCATCCCCAGATGAGGTGGCCACTCCCCACACCTCTGCACCCTGGCTGCAGCCCTCCTTAATCACTGCCTATCATGGTCCCTGCGCAGACACCTCTTTTCCCTTCAAGGGTCGGGTCCTGGCGAGGCAGAGGCTGGACAGCAGCCTGCCTCCCCTCGCTGCCTGGCTTTCAGACTGGATTCAGACACTCACACACTCCGGGGAATCATGGGGACTAAATTCCCCCTCTGCCCCACTGGCTTGGCTCTGAGATGTTGTCACCTTACAATCAGAAATCTGCACTCCCAACGGCAATGGGGGTTTATTTCAAGGGGAGGGAAGAAAGGGACGTTGACTATTTTAGGACGATGCTTTTCTTAACAAACTAAATTAAAAATGTTTTGCCTCACTGCGGTCTGGCTGTGGTTTGTCACTCCGAGGGGGCAGTTTACACTTTACATTCGAACCATCTAGCAAAATCCTCCGGGGGAAGACAAAAGCGGGTGCCGGCTACACGTATCCAAGATTTTGAGAGTCTCCAGGGCTGCCCTGCGGACCTCAGGGTCTGAGTCAAGCTGTAGCTCCTGGAGAGCTGAGAGTGAGCACAGACAGGAGAGAATCAGGAACCAGCGAGGCTGGGCCCCCGAGCTGGTAGAACCACCCCCCAACCAGGCCTCCTGCGCAGTATGGGGCTCATGCGGGCTGCAGAAGGGGAACCCCTGTGTTTGCAGCCAGACGACGGCAGGTGGAGCTGTGCCTGCACACATGTCCCCCATTGGAGCCTTTGGCTGCTTCTCCACCAGGGACAGAAAGATCACCCACAGAACCCGAGTGCCCCGTGGATGGGTCGAAGGAGTGAGGGTGGAAACATTTCTAAGTATTTGTGATGGGGAGGCGGGCAGGAGGCATGGGGGATGAAAGAATTCCATGCCAAAATAGTTGTCTTCCTGGAAAGCCCTCTGCAGGCTCATGCAGCCCTCTGTGCCCTGATTATAAAAGGGAAGGGTCGGCTGGCTCTTCCCCGGGCGGCTTCTCTAAGCTCCCCAAATGAGGTTAGTGTACTCAATATGATTGAGTCTCTATTACTTACAATTCTGTAATGCTGGAAAGTCCAGTTTTCTCAGGTGGTGTGCAGACATCTGCTTCATAATAATTCCTAAAACGAGAGCCAGCAAAATGCTCATCACGTGAATACTGGGTCAGCAAGAGAGTCTGTTTTGCCGTTTGAGATAACTGTTTAGGACTCCGCTGAAGATGCTTAATAGAGAAACAGGCAGGTGTGAAGCTAAATGGGAGAGGACACAGAGAAGGGGACTTCCACCAGAGTCTGTCCCCTACCCTGCTTCCTGGCTCACGTCTGGCCCTCAATGTCCCTCCCGCAGCAGGAGACATGTTCACCCACCTGCCAGGTTGCAGGCAGCAATTCTGATCCTTGGCAAGTTACTATTAATGTAGGTCATTGTTTCTAGTAAGAAGTTATAGAGCACGGCAGGCTTTTTCTGAGTCTGCAAAAGACGAGGGATGAACAGAACCAGGGAGGATGAGATCCTAGAGATCGTCTGCTCAGAGTGTGTTCCCATCTATCTGATGTGTGAGGGTCTGCCCAGAGAAGGCAAGTGCCCACCCCAGCATCACACAGCAGACTAGCAGCTGGACCACATAAGGACCTTCAGACCTCTGTTACATTCTGTCTGACCCAGAGAAGAGATGATATTATCTACAAATGGAGTGGCTGTCCAGTACCATGGCCGCTGGCCACATATGGCCCTTGGGCACTTGAAATGTGACTAGTCTGAATTAAATATGAAGAGCTTCCTGAATTTTGATGACAGTAACTCAAAAGCGTAAAATATCACATTAATACTTTATACATTGACTACATGTTGAAATGACAATGGTTTGGATCCACTGGGTTAAATAAAATCTATTATTCAATTTGGTTTCACCTCTTTCATTTTTCTTAACGTAGCTACCAGAAAACGTGTGGATATGTGGCTTGCATTCTGCCTCTGTTGGACGGTGCTGTTCTTGACGTTTCATATCCATGAGGTGAGCACAGGCTCATGGGACAGAAGTCTGCGGCAGCTGCGACCCTAAGCCCCAAGCCCCAGGTCGGCCAACCTCCAACAGACCCATGGCCCTCAGCTTCCTCACCAGGATGGAGCACAGCGTTGTCTGGAAAACAGTCATCCCATCAGCGTCACTGCTGTCCCTTTGGCCCGAGCTGCTCTCCAGGGCCTTCCAGCCCCAGAAGTGCACACACTGAAACATGGTGGCCATACAGGCCTGGAGGGACACCGGGCAGAGGATGGAGGAAGGGTGTCAGGCAGACCAAGGGGACTCCCATGGTCTGGGGGTGGGGTGCGGTGGATGACAGGGCTAACATTCCACCGATAGGCCAGTGGGCAACCCTGGAAAACCCTCAGGAGGCCACAGAAGGGTACCTGGGACCGGAGCCCTGCCACCCTATACGGTGGCTAGTGTGCATTTAGGGAAAAAAAAACCACGGAGGCAGATGTAGCCCACTTGCCTCCTCAGTCAGCACCTTCGTGCCCTCAGCAGCCCAGCCTGGGACCAGCCCCTCCAGGACACTGGGGTCAGGAGCCTGGCAGGGACCAGTAGCACCAGGGTGAGCCTTCTCAGCCCCAGACCCTCTCTGAGCACTGCAGCAACCAGGCCCCTGCCCTCTGGCCTCCAGCCTCTAGCGGGGATGGGCCACAGGAGGCTAGGACAGGAGACTGGGGGGCAGGGCGAGGCCGGGCTATCTATTCCCCAGGGACAGGAGTGGCAGCAGTGTGGCTGGGACCAGGCCATGTGGTCCCTCTGCTCCGGCCCCTCTTGGCTGTTCCTTCCTTAAACCCTCCGGTCCCCTTCCTAGGTGCGCCTTCCCCGAAGCACGCCCCCCACAGGACGGTTGCTGTGACAACTTACAACAGTGTGAGCCGGTGATGGATTTGTGAGGAAAGCACCTCTGAGAGGTGACAGGTTGTGGCCTGCGTTATCAGGGGCCCGGAGGCAGAGCAGGAGTCGGGAGTGATGCCCTCCCCGACCTACGGGCCCACCACCCCACCCTGCCCTGCGTGGACCCCCACAGGATTCTTGGGACCCCAGAACCGGAGGCCAAGGTGCTAGTTGAGCATGAGCGGCTGGGTAGATGGGAAAACGACCCTCAGCTCAGCCCCCTCCCCGCTCTTCCCCAGTCCACACAGGAAGATGAGGAGAGAGAAGACAGAGGTCAGGGTCAGGAGCCTGCAGGGGTGAGGGGTGGCTATAAGACAGGCGGGAGCTGTGGGAGGAGCTTGAAGCAGCAGGGGAGCTGGGCCTCCATAGGGAGGAGAACCTCAGTGTGCAGGGACAGGGCAGGCACCCCTCCCCTCACTGCCCCCAGGAGCCACAGCTCTGGCCTGCCTCTCAGGGAGCCACTGAGGAGGGATTTAAGGTGAGTTCTAAGCGTGTGTTTTAAGTTTTAAGGGTGTGAGTCATCACAGGAGAGCAAGCTGTAGAAGCCGCTGGAAGAGAAGGGAGATGGGGCAGAGGACGCTGGCAGGCAGCCATTGGAGAAGAAAGCTACGCCACGTGCCCCTACCGAGCGGAGATACCTCTGTATGCTAGTCTGCGGGTCATCTGAACGGCCCCTCCCCAGCCTGGCATGACAAAAGGGGTTGATGGAGAGAGGCAGGGAAGAGACCCCCTCGCACATTCTCCTTTGGGGGCCAGGGGTCCCCACACTTTGGGACACAGAGAGGAGGGTGTGTCTGACCTGGGCTGCATCCGAGCAGGGGTCCTGGCAGTGCAGCATGAGGGTGATCCAAGCTTTCTTCACTTCCTCCTTGAAGAAGTGCTTCTTGGAAATCCTGACCACCTTCGCCAGCTTCCCAAACAGGACGAAGGCTTTCAAACGCAGCAGCTCACTCTCCTGTGGCCAAGATGCACAAGCAAGTCCTAAAATTCAGGAAGCAAGAAGCCCAGCAAAGCCCCAGCCACTCTCTGTGGACCCTTCCAGTCGCCTTGGCCCCTGCAAAGGGCTCAGCTGTTGGCTGAGGAGGCATTTGGGGAACCCCCCCCCACCCGGGGGGCCAGGGGCTATCTAGGTGATTGTCTAGACTCACGTTGTCAAAGAAGGCCCTGCACTGCTTGCAGATGATGCCGAACGAGGACCCCAGGTCCCCCTCTCGGAGCTCAGCCAGGATCTTGGCCAGGGCCTCCATGCCCTCAGAGGCCACGCTGGAGTTCATGGGCTCCCGCAGGGAGTCCAGACATTTCTCCAGCAAAAGCTTCCGGTACTGCCTCACCTGGGGGAAGGGTGGGGAAGGCGAGGAGCTTCAGTCCCCGCCTGGTTCATCACCCCCGGACCCTCAGCCCACCAGGCCCTGCACTCCGGGTCCCTGGGCTCGGGGTCAGGAGCAGCACCTTCTTGGGGGCACCAAGGGCCATGTTGCCGAGGGCACGCAGCGAGAGCACCCTCAATGCCTCGTCTTCCTGGTCCGCGCCCTTCTCTAGCATCAACACTGTGGGCTTCAGCAGCTTCTCCTGGTACAGAACTGGGTCACTCATGAACTAGAAAAGAGAACTTTGTGACTGCTATGCCCCTTGTGGGCCCCTTTCTCAGCCACAAGACAGGATGTGGGACTAGATCCAATGCACAGAGTGGTGTCTGTGAAAAGGAGAGGACCCGGAGCCCCAGCTGCCCAGGACCAACCCTCGGCTCCTCCTGCCTGCCAGCTGAGGCTCCTGGCCAGTCGCTTAGAAACCCTCTGAGCCTCAGCCTCCCCACCCTCGAGAAGGGGCTGACACCAGAGCCTGCCTCACAGGGCTGTGGCAAGGCTCCCTAAGGACATATGTGGGGAAAGCCTCAGAACTGTGACCCATAGGAATACATTTGTTGGGTTGATCTGACAGAGCAGCTCTCACAAGCAGGAGCCCGGGCCCCCGAGTCCCAGCAGCAGCACGGACTTCACTCCTCAGGGACCCAGAGAGCCACAGCCAGCCCAGCACTCCAGGTGTCAGGACCTCAGGCCAAGGGGGATGCCTCTGGCGTGCATGTGTGTGTGTGCGCACACACGTGCACAAGTATGCGCATTTTAAATAAACCTAAAGAAAACTAAACACCAAATTGGTGGCCCCAAAATGACCCCCTTTACGGTAAATGTTTGCTGACCCCATACTAGGAGGATGTTGGCTCCTAAGCCCTATTGGGAATCATGCAGCCAACACAAGTTTTCCTGAAACTTTTCTGGCCAATTCCCTCAGGACCCTGTAAGAGCCTCAGTTTCGAAGGAGGGCTGCTAGGCCCCAGGGGCCATCACCCCCCTTCCTTTCCTGCCAGGGCAAAGCCTCGTAGGCCCCTCAAGCCCTTCCTATAAGACATTCCCCAGCACCATCGACCCCAGCAAGAGCCAAGGTACCCTCCTCTGGGCCCCTGGGTGATGCCGGAACTCAGCACAGCATGCCTCTCTTCACTGTGCCCCCCAGGTCTTGGGACCTCTTTCCCCACAGTACACACCCTGGCTCACCCATGTCCCTGTGGGGGTGGGACAGTCGCCTGCCCCTTGACTCAGATGCCCCTCAGAGCCTGGGCTCCTGCCCCTGAGAGGAGCCAGGGTAGGGAGCTGGGGGCAAGCAGCAGCCCCCGCCCCAGCTCGCCCTGCCTTCCGTGCCCCAAGCCTCACCTCCACACAGACCGCCGTGCTGCTGACACGACAGCTGAGGACATCCGAGTCCATGCCTCCAAGCACCAGCTCCGCCAGCCGCTGCCTGTACCCCTCCACGCTCTGCATGCACCCCCTGCAGGAGGAATGCAGCCAAGGGGAGGGGAGGTCCTCTCAGCCGCTGCCCTGCACAGCTGTTCTGGGGGTGCACACCCAGGGACACATCCTTTAACCTCCCCGAGCCTCCCCTCCTCGCCAGGGGAGGTTTGGTCGGGGTGTCGCTGGAGTACCAACTTTTCATGATTTTTTTATACAAAGGGACCAGAATGAGGCCACTCAGGAGTGACCAGGCCCCAGGAAGTAGCTCTCGCTGTGGCCCAGCTTGGAAGCCTGGTGTGGCCTTGGGGGAGCTCTACCCTGCCTCTGACCTCACGTCTTCTGTCTTGGAGCAAAGATTCCTTTGCCCTACATGCTGCCATCCCAGAGTCTGGAACATGGGTCAACTTGGCAATCCCTCAGAAGCCAGGCATTCCGTCGTGATCTAGACCTTCCAGCAAGAAGACGGTGGCCCTGTGAGTCCCGCGGCCCAGGCCTGGGAGTCCGGGTGCCCACCTGGCCAGCAGACCCACGCCTTGCAGGAACGTGGAGCTGCTCTGCAGGAGGGCCCACACACCCTGCTCCTCCAGGCTGTGGACCAGCTGCTCACTGCTGAGTCTTCTGAACAACAGCTGCATGCACTTGATCGTGATCCTGGAAGAAGGTGGGATGCTGGCCCAACGAAGCTGCCCCGTGGGGGGCAAACACTGCACCCAGGTCAGAGGAACGGGGGTCGCCGCACCTACTGGGCCCAGGAGAGAGTGGTCTGCAAACAATGAAAACCACACTGTGCTGGGCTCATGGGAGGGAGTAAGATCTGTTTCCAGAAACTTCTCTCCACCAGGAGAAGACCACAAGGCCTCTTGGTGGAGGTGACTCTTGGGATCCTTGACTTCACAGAGGCAGCGTGCAGCTCAGGCCCACTGCCCTGCACCCCACACCCCTCCCCCAAGAGCACCTGTGCAGGTTGATCTCTTCGGGCAGCGTCCCCGTGTGGACCAGTCTCCACGTCTTCAGCACAGGCGATGCCGCCTCTGGCCCCTGGCTGCTGCTGAGCTGCAGCAGGAGGGTATAGACAAGGTCTGGGAAGAGATCCAGGAGCTTGTCGTCCGCGTCCGTCTTCTGGATCAGGAGGTGGATGGCACACAGGGTCTGCAGGGAGAAGGGCGAGGTGTCAGGGCTCCTCCTCAGAGCCCCCCAGGGGCCCTGGGGCCTGCCCCTGTGACTCACCATCAGTGGATCCACTGCAGCCAGGCGCCAGATGTCTGCCTTGGACGTGGGGTTGGCCCTGGGGGTGAACCTCACCTGCAGCCGGCCCATCAGCCCATGGAGCATCGTCCGGGAGAAGGGTACATTCTCGGCCACAGCCAGCCACACCTCCGTCAGGTGGCTAACCAAACAGGAGACAAGGACTGTGGGACCCCGCCTTAGGTCCTGGCAGGTAAGAGCCACTTTGGCCCCCCAGGCAGCCCTCTGCATAGGGGTTAGACTCTGGTGCCTGAACCTCAGGGAGGCGGAGGGCATGGCCCAGGTCTGTGACTCCACGCTCAGTTCCCTTCCTCTGCCCCGGCACCCTCGGACCCTGTGGCCCCACTGCTAGGTGAGCTCAGAGGTCCCCACCCGGCCTCCTATGTGATGCCTTCATATATACATCCAACAACAGCTGCCAAGTACCCAGTTCGTCCCGTTGGTCCTAAGCAGCCCCTCCCCCTCCCAACACACCCTTGAGGAAGGTGCTTACAGCTCCACGGCCCACAGAAGAGGAAGGGAGGCCTGCAGAGGTTAGGGGCCAGAGGGCAGTTTGAAGTGGCACCCCCATCCCCAAGTCCAGGCCCGTGGCTCTGCTGAGAAGGGACAGTCTACGGGACAGTGACCTCATGAGCCCCACATGCATAGGTACAGGGGGGTGGGGGGTCTGAAGGGCCAAAGACCCAAGTCCACCAAGATCAAATCGAGCAAGAACAGGTGTGTCCAGCCTTTGTGGATTTTGTGAATCCACAAAACCAAATGCATAAGGGCGGGGAGGACAGTTTGTTGGGGGGGACACGCAGGGGGCACCTGCTGGCAGGAACCGAATGGAAGGTGGGCCCGTGAGCTCACCGGCAACCACTTCTCATAAAGAAGCCATCAGGGTGTAAGGAAACAAGAAAGCAGGACCTCAGCCTGCAACAGCAAGAAACAACCATGGGAGCCTGGGAAAGCCAAGGCCCCAGGTCCACTGTCCCCAGGCCCCTGGCCACGGACCCCCAGCCACAGATGCTGTCAGGTGAGGACAGGGCTTGCTCTGAGCCCCTAAGCTCGGGTCAATGTGTTACACAGTGGGAGCTAACCAATGCAGTGACAGCCAGCACCATCCGGCCCTCAAGACCACCAGCCTGAGGGAGGCCACACAGCACTCTGTCCCCCACCCCGGCACCACTCTGAAAGCCACTAACCCCCCCAAATCAAGCAATCCACACTGTCCTCCCTTCTGATGAGGAAGCAGAGCCAGGCCTGCATTTCACATGGGGCAGCCCTCAAGGTTCCTGACCTACGGCCTCTCGGCTCGTGTCACAGCACGCTGAGTGAGGTCTGCCACCTCTCCCTCCTCCAACAGTCTCAAGGCTTTCCTTTGCTCTGCAGCCTCAGCTGACGTGGGGACAGCTGCCCACCTCCCTCTGTGCCCTCCCCAGGGAGTCCTGGCACCATCCCAAACACACTCCCCCAGGCCGGTGAGGTCCCGCCGACTGTCTATGTGACATGGTGACAGAGACCCAGGGACTCAGCAGTCGGCAGATCACCCCAAGAAGCAGGGGTGGGGTGGGGTGCTTTAACGGGAGGCCACCTGAGGGACACCTGGACTTCCCCGCTCAGGGCCGCATGTGGAAGGGAAGAGGGACAGAGTGGAGCTCGTCCAGAGGCCTGCTCAGGCCTTGGTGGCCACGTTCTCACTGTATCCTGAGGAAGCCCAAACTTGGAGGGGGCCCAGAGATCTGTCCTCTGCAGGGAATGGAAGGGCTGCTGTGGGTAGAGTCCTGAGGGGATGACCAGGACATGTGAGAAGCCACAGGATCTGACTCCAGCTCCAGAGGACGGAAATGTGACGCTGAGGCTCCCGGTCCATGGTTCCCCGAGGCCGTACACCCCCAACAGGAGCTGCAGGGAGGGGGTTGGGCCCAGCCCCGGTTTGTTCCCGGCGCTGCTCGAGGGCCCCGTCCTCTAGGACATATCCATGGTGGTGAGGTGGGCCTGGTCTGGGGTGCGAAGGGGAATGTGGCTCCCTGGGCAGGGCACCCACCTCTCCATGGGCAGGGGCTGCCTCAGGAGCGCCGTGAGGACGGTCTCCTGGTGGTAGCGCGCCAGCAGGAGGGTGCCCTCGATGAGGGGGCGCCGCACCTCCAGGTGATCCACCACGGGCAGCTGGACCAAGACGGCGCCCAGGATCTCGGCCACCTGGGGAGGAGCGGGCATCACCGGCACAGCCTAGACGCCCACGGCCCACTGCCCTCGCACCCCACACACCCCACCTCTGGGGACTCTTGCCCAACTGGGTGATGGCGAGGCCAGACCCCCAGCGCATCCTTTGGTCTCTTCCTAGATTTGAGCAGGTTTTCTGTGTGGGAGGAAGTACGCTCCAGGAAAATGGCCACGGGCCTCTAGTCCACTGTCCACTTCCTAACTGGGCCACCTCCCACATGTTTCTTTCTCCTTTTAGAACTCCACTTCCTCCTCCAAACAAGCAAGGGTTTAGGAAGCCCGTCTCAGCAAGCGTGCTGAGCCTATGCTTGTCCCTCTAGCCTGGGTATACTGGACAGCGCCACGCCCTAAGTGGCCCAGCCACGGCTCTGCCACCTTGTCCTCCAGCTCCTTGGCCCGCATCTGGAGGAAGGTGCCTATCCAGGTGACGGAGGCCTTATCGTGCTGTAGGTCCATGGCCCCGATGTTCTCACAGAGCTTCTGGATGAGTGAGACCACCTCATCGCAGTTAAATTGCATGCAAGCCACCTAGGACCAGAGCAGACCACCGCTGGGATCTAGCTCTTTGCCCCAGCCCATCACCCCTGACGTCCCCCACTCTTCTGCCTGACACCACGGCCCAGCCCAGGCCTCCACTGTCTCTCAGACCACTGCAGGGGCTTTCTCCCCTCATCCTTGCCCAGCATCTCACCAGCCCAATCGCCAACCTTCTCAGGATGTCACTTCTCTACCTCAAAGACTCAGAGCTCAGCTTGGCTTTCCAAGGCTTCTGGCATGTGCCCCCAAACTCTCCTGCACCTCTCTCCCCTGGCACCGCCCACCCCACTGAACCCTGCTCAGGAAGCTCCTCCCAAACATTCCCCATCCTGTCTCTACTGCCCCGCAGCCCTCACTCGGGGTGCGCCCTGAGCCCCGATGCCCTGAAACATCCTCCCACCGCCCATAACCCCCCTGCTTCAGAAAGCTGTCTCTGTCCCCCACCCCACCCCGAGGCAGAAGTCACTCAGCCCCTCTGCTGAGTTTGGGTGGCTCTGGGCATTCAGCCTTTAGTGTGCCCATGTGTGATATCTGTGCGAGGCTCTGTGTTTAATTCCCTCTGGGCCCCTCCTCACCCAGTGGTAGGCGGGGCCTATTAAGTACCTACTATATGCCAGGCACCACAGTAGGGATCTTTCATATTGTAAGTCATTTAGGTACAGAGGGCATGAGTTGGACCAAAATCCACAGGGACTGTGACCTCTGGAGGAAGAGGAAGGCTGCCTGGCCAGAATGAGCAAAATCCCATGCCCCAGAGGTGGTCCAGGCACCAGAGTCCAGCCCAGGAGCCCACCCCACCTTCCCTTCATCACCTTGGCGATCCTAGAAGACGCACTGAAAATCTTCTCCACATCCAAGCTCTGGAGATCCTCCTTACATTTTGCAAGCTCCAGCTCCTTGGAAGGGCCCCATGAGGAGCAGGTCTGGCTTGCTGTTGGGAATATAATTTTAGACAAGATCAGAAGGACAAAGGGCCCACCCCAGGCCACATTGGGGTGGGCTCCTGGCCTGGCCCACAAGGCTACCTGGCTCCGCAGGCCTGAACCACACTTCAGGTTCTGGACATTCCATCCCTTCTTGTTTTTGCTCTCATTGTCCTTTCCCTCCAAACCACCTCTACACATAGCTCAGATGCCTGCTTTCCAGGAAGCCACCAGCCACCAAGCCAGAGGCGAAGTCTCCCCCTTTGAAGGTTACCATCCTGCATTTGCCTCTCAGCTCATCTCTGGCCACTTCTGCTGTGTCCTTGGTATCTGTGAGCTGATCTTTTCCCAGTGACGTCCCTTAGTACACAGGACATGCCCTCAGTGAGTTGTGCCAAACCAGTGAGCCTCTCCTTCTAGAAACTTCCATGGTTTCTAAGCGAGCTCTGCACCCTCTCCACCATCTCTGTTGGTCACCCGTGTTTGTCTACACAGAGAGGCCATGCTCCCCCCAAGACAGTCCCACGGCTGACACCCCTGCTGTCAGACCTCCCCAACCTCAACGTCCTGATGTCTCATCCTCCCCATACCATGAAGATCCAGCAGGCTGGACAGGACACTCATGGAGGCCATGCGGGTTCTTCTATGGGAGTCACAGGTACAAGGGGCGATGAGTCCAACCAGCGTGCCAAACTGCCCCAGCTTCAGGGGGATCTGAGAGACAGGAGACTTCAAGGCTCACACCCTGTGTCCATTCATGCACACCTGGTGCTGCCCAGGGACAGCGTCACCGGCAGCTGGAGAGCGTGAGCCCTGCTGGAAAACACCCCAGCGGGGCCCCTGGAGGCTCAGCAGCCAGGATCCGGGGAGTCTGGCTCAGGACTCGGCCGTCTGGCTGCGGGCCCAGGTTCCCTATCAGCACACCTGCCTTGTTCCTGTAACTGAGCCCTGGGTTCAAATCTGGCCTCCCCAGCTCACTAGCTCTATGACCCGGGCAGGGTTCTGAGCCTCGCACCCTCATGCTCCTCATCTGTAAAGGGGAGATAATCACAGCGCTTCCTCTTCCAGGAGATGTGGAGAATCATTCCAGAGAATACAGACGATGCCTTCAGCACAGTGTTTGGCACCAAACCTAGCATGAGTCTAGGGCCTGGCCTCACTTTGCAGGGCTCAAGCCTCCACCTGAATGGTACCCCCAGACCACCAGGGGTGCAGCTCATCTTGTTCTCACCATGCACCAGTCCCCTGACCCAAGGCCATCCCCAGACCCCAGGTCCCATGCCCCAGGGACCTCATCCTCCCCATGCCATCCCTGAAAGCCAAGCCATCAAAGAGCACGAGGCCAAAAAAGGTACCAAGAGAGGTCTTGTTGAGCCAGGTCAGAGAGTTAATAAACAAAAACACCTCATTGCTTTTCCAAGTTTCGTGATGTTTATGACACTTGCCAAGCTTTGTAGAACTTGTAATTTCATAGTGGTTTACTGAGTAGATAGTCACTTTCATAACCAATGGGATATTCATAAATGTGTGTTCTTCTTAAACAGGGCCCTCACTGCTGAATGAGCCTCAGGCCCCACCAGACTTGGATCCATGCTGAGCCATGGCCCGCCCCTCTCTTGCACCCCACAGCTCAGGGCTAGCTCCTCATGGAGCTTCCTCTGCCATTCCCAAATGAGACAGCCTCTTTCCAAGGGACTCTTCAGGGAACAGAACTTGATTTCAGAAGTGTTCCCTCTTCTCATAAATAGAGACAGGAACTTTTTTGTGGGTGCCAGAGCCACAGGCTGGGGGATCAGAGGCTCAGGGACTCACACAGACACCGATGCTTTGCACGTAGATCTGCATGAGATGAAGATGGAGGTTCATGGCCTTCTCCCGCTCCCCTTCTTTCTCCGACAAGATCCACTTTTCCAGAAGCTATGGGTAGAGCCCAGAACACAGAAGGGACCATTAAAACCCCAAGGGCAGCCTTTCCTGGCCAACTATTGGCCGCCTGATCTCTCCACTCAAAATCTGACTTTGAGGGGTGTTGGGTGGCTCTGGGCACTTCTGGTTCTCTTTCCAGGCACCACCATGAGGGACATGAGGCTGTGGGCAGAAAGGGTATCCCCACTATCCTCACCAAGATGGCACCTGGCTGCTGTGTTTGGCCCTACTCCAAATGTTTGCCTGCGGGTCAAAGTCCAAGAGCATAGCCTGCCTTGCACTCCAGGGCCTAGATGTTCATGTGCACAGTAACAGAGCTTAACAACACATGAAGCAAAACTACTACAACTGAAGAAGAAAGAAACAAATCCACAGTGAGAGTCAGAGATTTCAATACCTCTTTTTTAGAAACTCACGGAAGAAGATAGAAAATCAGGAGGAGAGGAAAAATTTGAACAGCACTACCAACCAACTTGGCCTAATACTTATGAACCCTCCATCCAACACAGTACTCACATGCACACAGAACACTCTCCAAGATAGACCATACTGTGCAATCAACTAAGTCTGGGTTGATTTAAAAGGATTCAGATTATACAAAATGTGTCCTCAGACCACACTGGGCTTAAGTTGAGAATCAAAAACAGGAAGATCTCTGGAAAATCTTCAACCATTGGGAAGTTCTAAACAGCCCATGGGTTGAAGAAGAAATCAAAAGAGAAAGTAAAATGTATTTTGAATGGAAACAAAAGGAGAACACAATATATGAATATTTGTAGGATACAGCAGCAAAAAACAATCAGTAGACTCATACTATCTGCTCCTGATCACAAGACTTATTGTAATGTTACAGTAATCAAGATGGGATGACACTGGTGTAAAGATAGACAAATACATCAATGAAACAGAAAAGATGACAGCAAGTACATGGTCAGTTGATTTTTGACAAAGACTCAAGGATAATTCAATGAAGAAAAGTCTTTCCAACAAATGGTACTGGTACAACTGGTTGTCTGTACATAAACAAACAAAGAAACAAACTTTGATCCATACCTCACACCACAAACAAAACTTAACTCAAAATATATCCTAGACTTTCTTGTGAAACCTGAAACTACAACCTCCTAAAAAAGAATCTTTGTGACCTTCTAGGCACAGATTTCTTAGAACGTCAAAGCTATGATCCATAAAAGAAAACAAATGGTAAATTAGACTTTGTCAACATTTTAAAACTTCTGTTCCTCAAAAGACACATGAAATCAATGGAAACACAAGTCACAGACTGGGGGGAAATATTTGTAAATCACGTATCTGTCAAGGACTTGTATTCAGAATACATAAAACCTCTGAAAACTCAATAATAAGAAAGCAAATGGCCCAGTTAAAAAGCAACTAGCCAATACCTTTCAAAAATGCCAAGATTATGGAAAATAAAGGAAGACTGGGGAATTGTTCCAGATTTAAGGAGATTAAAGAGACGTGAAAGTAAATGCACTGTGTAACCCAGCTTAGATCCCGGATTGGGGAAAGTCACTATAAAGGCTATTACTGGGACAATTCATGAAATTTGAATATTAGCCAGAGATTAGAATATAGCATTGTATCAACATTACAATTCCTGATTTCATCATTGTACTGTTGTTATACACGAAGGTGAGGTGTTCTTGTTCTTGATGTCTGCAACTAACTCTCCATGCTTCAAGAAGTGTGTGTGTGTAAAATAAGAAAGAGAAGGGAAAAGGATGAGAGGAAAAGAAAATGGAACAAACTATTAAGAACTGTGACTCTGGATGAAGGGTATATAGGAGTTCTTTGTACTATTCTTGCACCTTTATAGTATATCTGAAATTTTACCAAAATGAAATTACTGAAGCAATCTCAACACATACCCCTGTTTTCTACAGACTCTGGACCTCACGCCAGCTCTCTGAGAGGGGTGGCCATCCCTAGTTCCTGGCCCTCTACCGAGGAACTCACGTGTACCATCTCCTGCAGCCCCTTGGGGTCCAGCTGCCTCTGCATAAGACCCTCCATCAGCTGCTCCAAGGCATGGTTCGCATTCGCATACAGGGTCTATGGCCAAGAGAAGGGAGCACCAGGCAGCAATGAGGGGGTGTGCACAGCCACCCACCACGGCTCTGCAAGGATCCATGCCAGGGTTGAGAAGTATGAGGTGGTCTGAAAATCACCCTTTTACTTCTGCTCAGACTGGGTCATTCATACCTATAAGTATCATATGACATATGAGACAACCTCTGAAGAAGAACCCATTTTACAAAGGAGGAAACTGAACCCCCAGAGTCCAGTTCTTCTGACTCCTCATCCAGGACCAGGACCTTAAGGTCGAGATGGCTACCTGTCCACAAAAGGTCTGTCCTCCTTCTCCACATTATTGTTGGGAAACAGCTATCTAGTCAGGAACTACATTTCCCAGCACCCCTTCCATCTAGGCATATCATGTGACTGAGTCCTGGCCAATGAAAGGTGGGCTGCATGGCTCATAAATCCTCCATATTCTTTCTCTTCCTCTCCAGGGTGGATATCAGTACCCACAAGGGACCTTGAGCCATGCACTGAAGATAGTCAGGCTTCTGTCAGCCTGGTTCCCCCAAAGCAGCAGCTCCATCTCCACCCCCACTGCCAACTGGACTTTACTTGAGTGAGAAATAAACTTTCTTCTTGTTAGATCATGGAGATTTTAAGGTTTAGCTGTTACAGCAGGTAGCATGACCTTACACTAACTAATAAGGCCCACTGCGCTTTGCTGCCTTTAACCACTCACAGGTGGTTCAGGGTGGTGGGCTCTCAGCACTGCCCCAGTTATCGTAAACTTTCAAGACCTAACCCAGAAAATCAGGTGGCTCAGAGGGACATACCTGAATGGACTCATTATCCTCTGCTGGGGGTTGGAGAGAAATTATAGAATGAATACTGATATCCATCAGCTCATTGCTTTCCTCTGTGGAGTAGAATGGCTTCAGGTTGCTAAGGAAAGCAGTGACAAGAGGAGAGGTCAGAAGGGAGTTGAGACCCTGCCACCCCCACTGCACAGTCCAGGGTGCAGAGGCCTGTCACAGAATGAGGGAGAGGCCAGCCTCCCTGGTTGGGGGTGCAGGCATGCAACCTTCCCCAGGGGCTCTGTGTCCACCCAGCCACCAGAATCCAGTGACTGTGTCTGTGACTGATGGGGAGACCCAGAGGCCCAAGGCTAGCTCTCCGACTTGATGCCTGCTCTGAGCCTGTCCTTCTCCTGCTCAAAAACCTTCCCTTGCTCCTCCCTGGCCATAACCACAGACTCCGCCTCCCAAGCTGGCCCTGGCCCAAGGGTTTTCAAGTGATAACTCCACCTTGGAGCTTCTTCTACGTCAGAGCTACTGAACCAAGAATTCCGAATGGAGCCCCGCCATCAGAGCTTTAGTGAACTTTCAGGGGTGGTAGCTGGCTGCTTGAAGCATGCCAACTCATTCTTCTCCTATCCTGTCATCAATAGTTCTCAAGTCTAGGTGCATACTGGGGTCACCTACAGAAGCTCCGAGGTGCCCAAGGGCCACATCCGGGGTCCAGGGATCCTTACTGAACGGTCCGGGATGGAGTCAGGGTATTGATATTTTTCATGGGTCCCCAGTTGGCTCTGTTGTGCCTCCAGGATTGGGAGCCACCATTCCACTTAACTTTAAACTCCTGCCCTGCAAGGAGGTGCTGTATTTTGCCCTGCCGGGAGCTTCCAGCTCCTACTCAAATCCTGCTATTTTGTGGCAGATGCCAGCACGTTCTGATCACCCCTGTCATATCGACAAAATTGTATCTTGTCAGTAGCCCCCCCCCTTTTTCTGGTCTTAGATTTTTGTTCTTTTTACTCACCCTTTTTACTCCCTCACTCAGCTCTGACCTGTAATTCCTTCTGTATACACTCGCCTTACCTCTGAGGCCCCAAAGAGATGCTCATGAAATTTACTTAAAGTCTGCCTATGCGCTGACTCTTAAGGGCACCGGGTGGGAGGAAGGTGGGGGGACCACAACAGATATTTCTGCTATGAGCCTAAATAATGCATCTGCCCCCACAGGAGCAGAATTCCCAGAGACCACCCAACCCATTCAAATACCAATGCTACGCAACTTCTTCCCCCTTCCCTGCCAGTGGAGGGAACACTCCAGGAAGGCAAACCTGGGATATTATATCACTTTGTCTTAACTATAGCAGCACTGTATCAATCAATAAATTCCTTGACTCTGCCCAGCCCAACTAAAAGGATGCCATCTCCCTGCTATCCTATCGAGTGTCATTATGCGATTTCTTGCTCAAAATACCCCCAATGGACTGAAGAACAGCCAGTCACCTCCCAACCCAGGAGAAGAGCCCAACTTGAACTACTGCTGAGAATTAGGGAAAAGACCTGGTGGAAGCAGACCCCATGTCCTAGGGCGGCCCACTGCCCCAAGAGCTGCCCCCAAAGCCCCTGCTACAGAGGCAGAGAGGCCAAGTAGGGGTGACCCTCCCCCACAAGGAACACTGAGGGGTGGTCTCAGTCTTTGGCCCCACCCTCCGAGACACCTGGGGCCAGAACAGGGGCCCAGCTCACCTCAGGTGTGAGAGGGCCTCCATTGCCATGGTCCGCACAGGAGACACTAGGCTGTCGGTGGGCTCTGCCTTGATGGTGGCCTGCCGGGCACAGCAGAGCGGTGAACAAAATGTCCAAAGCCCGCTGGTGAGGACAGTGAGCGTGGGGGCAGTGGCACCCCCCAGGCTGGTGCCCAGGGCCTGGCACTGTACGGGGTGCAGACACACCCTACAGTGTTCTCCCTTTTAAGGATCACCTGGCCATTAGCATTTTAGGGGAGGCAGCAAAATCTGGTGTGGGAAGGAGTGGGGCTCCAGACAGGCCTGGGGGCTTCTCGCTCGGGCCTGCCGCCTCCTTGCTCAGGGGAGGCAAAAGGCTTCCCCTGCCTGAGCCATCGTGTGTAAAACCAGGCCTGTTTCATGGGGCTGCCAGGTGTGAAGTGGCACATGGAGAGCTTCTGGCCCAGAACGGGAGCAGGAGGCTCCTCCACTCCTTGGGGCCTCCTGTTCTACCCACACCTCGCTTCTCTCGGGGTTGGCTTCCGACGCAGGGGCGCACTTTCTAGGAGCCACAACCTTGGAAGGGGGTGGGGAGGTCTGGGGCTGAAGGGCAATGGCTGGCTGTACCTCCATCACCTTCACCAAGGCTTCTAGCCCTCAGGCAGCTGACGTTTTCCAGAACTCACTGAAGCTCTGTGCAAAAAGAGCCTTAAGACCTGCCTGAGGCCGAACCTGCCCCCTAGGTCCCTACTGTGGAGAAACACAGGGGCCACAGAGGGGCAGACACAGTGAACCTCTGTCCCCCAGCCCTGAACCAGCCACCTTCGGGCACCACCGGATTCCAGGCCATCACACCCTTTGTCAGAGAGACAAATGTCACACTCAGAACCCTACAGGTGGATCGAAGCAGAACCAAGATAGGGAGGGGCTTCAGGAACCCTGCAGCCCCCTTGTCCTTCAGATGCCCCGAGGAGCTCTGAAAACCTCTGACCAAGGAGAAACCGGCCAGCAGTTAGACCCCAAAACCGCCCAAGACCAAGGAAGCCCCCTACCCAGCTTACAATTATGATGCCAGTAAGAGTCATCTTCTGGGCAAACTGAAAGTCCTCCAGGCCCCTGATGTTTTCGATGGCGGTGGTGACCTGCACCACACTCTTCATGAAGGCCATTTTCAGACAGATGTCCTGTTTCCAGATCAAGAAGAGGGAAAGGTTGGAACAGGCTGAGAGTGAGCCCAAAGACCCCAAGCCACAGCCCTCATGGCGGAGGACCCTCCCTCCACGCCGAAGAAGAGACATCCAGAGATGTCTCAGAGACATCTGAACAATGGCAGGCCTATTCTGTCCTTCAGCTCCCTTAACCAAGCTTCTGCCATGTGGCCAGGAGGCCAGCCAGGGGCTAGACAAGGCACAGCGCTCTGGCGGCCTCTGAAAACACCACCTCCCTCCGGACCCCTCCGGCCCCCGGACACCTGTGCCGAAGGACAGCCATGCCCATCCGTGGGCACCTTCCCCGACCACGGACACCGAGCCCTGTGTGGTGCCACAGAGACAGAAGAAGTTGAGATAAAATTGTTTCTGCTTTTACAACATGGATGAGCTTTGAGGACGTTATGCTAAATGAAACAAGCCAGTCACGAAAAGGCAAATACTGCGTGAGCGCAGTTCCATGAGATTCCTGGAGTGCTGAACTTCTAAAGACAGGGAGTGTGGGTTGCCAGGGGCCGGGGAGGGCGGCATGAGCGTATGGTCAACCGGTGCGGGGTTTCCGTTCCAACGAGATGAAGAGCTCTGCAGACAGCTGCTGGGGACAGTCACACAGCAACGTGAATGTCCTTAATGCCGCAGAAGCATGCACTTAAAAATGATTACCATGGCAGATTTTATGGTATGCGTATCTGACCACAGTTTTAAAAATAATAATGAAACAATTTTTGCTTTATTCTGTGTTTCTGCCTGCTTGCCCTTCCAAGAAAGCAGCAAGTCCCTCTGTCTCCCTGAGGACATTCCCACTTCTTGTCCCTTGTTAAAGGGCTTGGGTCAGATGTCAGCATGGGAGGGGGCAGAGGGAGTGAGCGAGGCTGGGAAGAGGGGGTGCCTGTCCTGTGACTTCTGGAACCCACACTCACCCTCCCAGCACTGTGGGGGAAGACTGTCTCCCCACTTCCCCCCACACCAGAGAACAGCACAGTTTGAGGCAATGGGCTTCCCAAAAGCTGGGAGCCGGGTGGGACTCCTGGCTGTCTGCTGGGTGGGCACAGGGTGCTCAGATAGCGAAGCAGGTGACTCTGCCGGCCTGGCTCAGATGTGGGGATGTGGCACGTGGGGTTACCTGGCAGCTGCTGGAGTAGTGATGAATGATCTTAGCGGTAATGGGGTTGTCCACGTGGGTGAGGAGCATCTGGGGGTGACAGTACGAGGCCACGCAGCTGTACATCACCATGAGGGCACCCTTCACTGTCTCCCGCCTCCAGGGGTGGTCCTTCTGCAAGCCCAATGAAAAGAGGAAGAACCACTGGATATGCATGAGGGAAGGGGGGGTCTGCTCAACTTGACCTTCTGAGAGGGAGCAGGGCTGCCCTGGCTGCACATGGGCAGTCTCTGGTCACGTGGCCAAAGGGGCCGTAGAGTCAGCAGAAATGGCTTTCCGGGTGCCTAAAACGCTCATTCATTTACTCACTCATTCGACGTACCTTTATTGAGCACCTCCTATTTGTCAGGCATGGGGGACAAAGTGGGGAGCCACTCACACCAGGGCCCACCCCCATGGAGGCTTCAGTCCAGCAAGATGCCAGCAGCACCGCTTGCTGGGAGCAGGTGGGTTGTGGGGACATGGCTAAGCAGAGGCCACCTGTACACTCCTCCATAGCTTCACCTGCCAGGCTCCTGCTCTGGGCCATGGGCTCTCGTGATATCGGGAATCCAGTGGGAACAAGCCTGGGATGAGGTGTTGTAGGGCCACCAAACCGATCATAGAGGGTGGGCCAGGCCTTGATTAGAAATCCACCTCTCGGGTCCTGCTTTGTGGAGAAGCTGGGACAAAAGCCTGAGACGCCCTTGATCCTCTCCATCCAAGCTTCCAGACCTCTCAGGGCAAGGGTTCTAGGTCAAGGCCAAAGCCTGAGGCATCGATGACAGCCTGGGGCTCTGTGTCCTGTGGCAGAGAGGGGCAGCCTCCAGAGGCTGGCCCACGGCTTTCCCGCTGGCCAGTGGCATGTCCTCAGACAAGCTGCAGTGCCCTCTCCTAAGGACCATGGGTCTGCAGCCCCTCCGCCCCACTACCACTGACTCACTGAGACCGAGCTCCCAGCATGAGCAAAGAGCCCACCGAGCTCTACCTGAGCAGCTTCTTCAGCTCCACTGAGGCTGCGTGAGGCCTGGGACCCTGCATCCCCTCCAGCACCTGGGGGGGGGGGCTGCCGCTGCTCTGAGGAGCCCACGTCGGGCTCGCCTTTGTAGTGTCTGGGTCCTGAAAAGGTCCACCCTGTGTTCTTTAGATTATCCAAGAGCTTTGTGGGAGGGGGCCCCCAGGTGATCCTGAGGGCAGTTTGGTCTTGAGACCCAGCAAGGACCTCGGCTGAGTGCTGAAGGCGCTGGTCTACAAGGCCCCCAGGAACCGGACTGGGGAGCGAGAGTGACTCACCCGCCAAGCGCCGATCTGCCAAGACTGCTCCGACTCCTGGATCCTCTCCTCAAAGTCATGGAGCACGTTCAGCACCGTCTTCACCTGGCCGCGGGCACACAGGCCAAAGCACAGAATCACGCCCTGCAGGGAGACCCGGCCTGGAGTGAGGGCGGGGGGCCGGGGCCACAGGAGGACCCCCCACCCCGCACGTACCCATACACATGGCACACACACACCAGTGGACACACAGGCACGTGTGCACTCACGCACACCCAAGCATGCCTAGGCCCATAACCCCTAGGGTCAGAGGAGTCTGCTGCACAGGAAGGGGCTGCAGGGCCCCCTCACCTCCCGGTCAAAGTCATTGCCATAGTCTGTCTTGTACAACAGCTCCAGCAGCAGCACCTCCACCTTGTCGGCCTCCAGGCCCGTGGCCAGCGTGAAGCCCAGGGCCCGATACAGAAAGCCCTGGAGAGGTAAGGGACAAAGGGAGCCTCAGCCTCTCGGCTCTGCCCACCAGGGGTCACCTCCATGGGGGGCCCCCTACCCGACACTCTAGATTGTCTGTTTCAATGCACAGATACCTATGCATTTCGTAGAGCCTTTGAAATAAACATTCAGGTGTTCTGGAGGGTTTTATATTATAAACAAGCATTTGTGGGGGTGTGGCACCTGGGGTTACCTGGCAGCTGCTGGAGTAGCGATGAATGATCTTAGGGGCATACTATAAACACGAGTGTATTCTAAACAGTGGGGGCCAAATTTCCTTCCCTATAGAGGTTGAATGAATTTCCCCTCACACTAACAAATTCAAGAGCACCTGGGGACGAGCCATGCTGAGTGCCCTTGCACATTCTCACCATCCGGTCTCTGAATCCCTGCCTGTGCTCTTTGCCTATTTCCTGTTGGCTTATTCTTCCTGTTTTCCCTTTTGCTCGTAAGAGCCTCATGTGTGTATGTGGAAAAACCACAAGAACAAACATGTCTTGTTTCACTTAACCCACATAGCAACTCCAGACGGTAGATACGGTTACTGTTTTGGGAGATGGAAACGCAAGTGGGAAGTGGTAGAACCGGGATTTTTAAATCAAACATCGTCTGGGGCGCCTGGTGCCTCAGTGGGTTGAGCATCTGACTCTCAGTTTCAGCTCAGGCTCTGGTTTCGGGGTCATGAGATCGAGCCCCGCATTGGGCTCTGAGCTCAAGCACAGAGTCTGCCTGAGGATTCTCCCTCTGCCCCTCCAACTGCTCCCTCAAAATTAATCAATCAATAAAGTCTTCAAAAAAAAAAAAATCATGCATCGTCCCAGGCTCCTTTCTTAAGGATCACCTACCAGAACCTCAACCAGCAGATCACTCTATTGCTGTATTTCTCCCAAGGGTCTCCGTTCCTTTTTTATTTTACTTATTGCAACTTCTTTTGTCACACAGAAAACATTCATTTTCACAGAGGAAAATTGTCTTTCTTTTCCCTTGTCTTTCTTAGTTTCCTTTATGTATATGAAGGCCTACTCTGTGTCAAGATTAAAAGCTATTTGTTGATGTACTCTGGTCACTCAGTTTTCTTTCATTTGGTACACTTCAGTCTTTGATCCGTCCCGAGAGAGTAAATCCCTCCTTCGTGAGCTTTATTGTCAATATGTCCTGAGCCATTCTCTTCCACTCGCTCATTCAAGTGAACTTGGAAATAATCTAGTCGAATTCCATAAAATTGTCCAATGCCCACAAAAACTCCTTTTGGGGACGTGACGGGGAGTACCTTGTACGGCAGGTTAATTTGAACAACGTGGATGCCTTTCCAACATTGAGACTTCCCATCCGAGAGCAAGAGCTGTGTCAATGTCATCCCATTTCTCTTATTGTCCCTGCACCTCCTTGTCATTTTGTGTGCCTGCGCTGGTTACACATACGTCACTCCGCCAATAATGCATTCAATTATATGTTTACGTTGTGTCGCTATTTGGAATGGGATCTTTCTTCACTATATCATATTTTTGTTTTATTTGTTTCTGGGAAAGAGAATGATTTCTGCGTATCAGTTTTGGGAGAAGACTGGCTCTGACAACGGGGGCTGCAATTCTGGAAGCTACTGGGGGCCACCTTGCTCCTACGGGGAGGTGCTGGCTGAGCGATGAAGAGACAGGAGGATCCTGGTGAAGTTCCCTGAGCCACTGTATCCAACTGTGCCTTCTTAAGTTTTCTAAGCCAGTAAAATCCTGCTTACTAATTTACTTTCCCTAAGCGAGGTGAACGATGGCAATACAGGTGAATTCTAAGCATTTGCTTATTAAATACTATATACTTTTTTTTCTTTTCTTTTTTTTTAAAAGATTTTATTTATTTATTTGACAGAGAGAGAGAGAGATCACAAGTAGGCAGAAAGGCAGGCAGAGAGAGAGGGGGAAGGCAGGCTCCCTGCTGAGCAGAGAGCCCGATGCGGGGCTCAGTCCCAGGACCCTGAGATCATGACCTGAGCCGAAGGCAGATGCTTAACCCACAGAGCCACCCAGGCACCCCTTTTCTTTTCTTTTTAAAGGGATCCAGACCCCCACATACAGCCCCTCATTGGATGTGTCTGGAGTCTTGGAAGCTTGACTACCCTACGTTCTGTTGTAAAGGGACCTTGAGAGCTTGTTTGGAGGCTCCAGCAAGGGAGAGCAGCTATTTGCATGCCCTTGACCCAGCAACCTTGCTCCTCCTCTATGGAGCAAGGTCATCTTCTTGGACCAGGCAGGCAGCTTCGGGAGAGACACACATGGAGCAGTGAGGGAGGAAGGGGATGCCCAGCTAGCCAACCGGACAACCTGAATCAACCCTGGCGACCAACTGGGTGACAGATGTCATAGCCAGATCACCCTCACATCCTATGTACAACTTTCTTCCAAATGGACATCTGGCCTTAAATTGACATTGGATAAAATCTTAAACCTACACATTTATGTTTAGCTATAGAAGAGTCTCTGTAAGATAGCCTTGCTTTTTGTTATTTTACCTACTCACCTATACAGGCTATCTATTGGAACAAACAATTTTTGGTTGACACTTGTAAGAAGCTTTTCTTTGACATCTCTTTGAGATACAGTTCACATACCATAAAATTAACCCACTTAACGTTTACGAATTCAGTGGTCTCTTCACAGAATTGCGCAACCATCAGCACAATCTAAACCTAGAACATTTGGATCACTACCCTTCCCCCACCAAAGAAATCTCATACCTCTAACAGTCACTGCACATTTCCTGCAGCCTCTTACATGCACTAATCTACTTTCTCTCTCTAAGAAGATTTCTATTCTGGATATTACAAGTAGACAAAATCATATAGTATGTGGGGTTTGGGTTCCTTTGCATCTGGCTTCTGTCACTTAGCATGATGTCTTCAAGGGTCATCCTTTCTTTACCATAAATCAGTACTTCATTCCTTTTAATGGTTGAATAATAGTCCATTGTAGGGACAGACCACATTTTGTTTATCCTTTCGTCCACTGGTGGGCATCTGGGTTGCTTCTGCTTTTTGGCTATATGAATAACACTACTGTGAACATTTGTGTATGAGTTTTTGTATGGATGTATGTTTTCATTTCCCCTGGGCATATACAACTCAGAGCAGAATTCCTGGGTCATATGGTAACTCCGTATAGAACACTTCAAGGAACTGGTTTTCCATTCACGCCAGCAGTATATGAGTGTTTGCGCTTCTCCACATTCTTACCAACACTTGTTATTATCTTTTGTATTATAGCCATCCTAGCGGGTGTGAGGAAATATGTCCCTGTGGCTTTGATTTACATTTTCCCTAATGGTGATAATCTTAAACATTTTTTCATGTGCTTATTCACCATGTATGTACCTTCTTCAAAGAAATGTCTATTCATATCATTTGCCCATTTCTGAACTCGCTTGTTTTTTGTTATTGAGTGAGAAGAGCTCTTCATATATTCTAGATTACAAGTCCCTTACCAAGGACTTCATTTGCAAATATTTTCTCTCATTCCAAGGGTTGTCTTTTCACTTTCTTGATGGTTTGATTTTCAGCATAAGAGTTTTTATTTCTGGGATGCCTGGGTGGCTCAGTTGGTTAAGCAGCTGCCTTCGGCTCAGGTCATGATCCCAGCGTCCTGGGATCGAGTCCCACATCGGGCTCCTTGCTCAGCAGGGAGTCTGCTTCTCCCTCTGCCTCTGCCTGCCACTCTGTCTGCCTGTGCTCTCTCTGACAAATAAATAAATAAAATCTTTAAAAAAAAAGAGTTTATTTCTGATGATGTCCAAGTTATCTATATTTTCTTTCTTCACTGGTGCTTTTGGTGTCATATCTAAGAAGGCTTTGCACAAAATCAGCCGACAGCAAACATGAGGTTTATTTCCGCACTTTCTATTCTTTTTTTTTTCTATTACATCAATCTATCTTCCCATCCTTATGCCAGTACTATGTTGTCTTGTTTACTGCAGTTGTGTGAAAGCAGTCTTGAAATTGCAAAATTTGAGTCCTCCAACTTTGGTCTTTCTCTTAATCATAATTATGTTGGCCATTCTGGGCCCCTTGTATTCCCAAATGAATATTAGGATCAGCTGGTCAATCTCTAAAAAAAGAAAAAGAAAGGAAGGGAGGGAGGGAGGCAGTGTGGGTGGGAGCGACAGAGGGAGGGAGGGAAAGGGAAGGAAGGAAAGAAGGGAGGGAGGGAGGGAGGGAGGAAGGAAGGAAGGAAGGGAGGGAGGAAGGAAGGCAGGGGCACAGGCAGACAAACCAGCTAGGGTTTATGACAAGGATCACAATGAATCTGTAGAGACATTTGGGCAGTATGCCACCTTGACCATATCATCTTCCAATCTGCGAACATGGATCCTTTCCATTAATTGAGACCTTCTCTGATTTCTATCAAGAATGTTCATAGTTTTATAAAGACAATGAATAAAATACACATGTGATCATGAGCCAGTAGCTGCATGAGTCAAGTGTACACAATGACATCCAGCAATCTGCCAGCAGGGCTAGGGACAGTTGGAGGTCGTGCTCTAAAGCTCAGCTTGCCTACTCTTTCTTTGTCCCTTCCTGACCTCATCATCTTCACTTCCAAGCTAGAACTCAGCAAACCCTTCAGCCTTCTGTGGCTCAGTGTCATCCCCATCATTTTCACCATTTGTCAAAACCTGTTCAGACATCTCGATTCTTGCCTATTGGACTCCGCTAGGAGACCACATCAGGTGGAGAGCAAAGTGAGAGGATCAGGAATCTGGCTACTGGAGAAGAGATCCCCCAGCTTCAACAAAGCAGTTTCTTAAAGAAAAACAAAGCAGAACAAGACACAAAAACCCACTGGCCTAGACCACCCACGTCTCCTCTCAGACTCTGTAGACAGCCACGGGAGCAGCTGGTCTTACACACAGTGTGAGCCTCCATTCCACCGTCCCTGGAGGTCCCTCCCTATCTGAACTGCCCTGACACTGTGAGCACAAACCTTCTCCAGGGAGGGGCTGTCAAAGCTTTCGATCTGGTTATTCAGCTCCTTGCTCAGACGCAGGCTCCAATTGGAACCTCGGGTCTTCTTAAGGGAATTTCTCAGAAACTGAGGAAGCAGAAGATGTCATTGGGCAATGCCAAATGTCCCTAGTCCTGTTCTCTCCCAAGCTCCAGGAGCACTGTGTGACCTTGAGCAGTGACTCCCTCTCTCTAACCACCTTCCCCAATCTCTAGATTGCTCAACCCATCAAACACTGACCCAGTGCTAACATTCTGTGGGGCTGGGGAACAGCTGTGGTTTGGGGGCTGGAAGGAGGAGGTCACCCCTATGCTGCTTTCCTTAACACTTGGTCCCCGAGGATAGAAGGCTCTCTGTTCTCCTCTGCTGATGGACACAGCTATAGACATGCTCGGTACCCCCCCAAGTATTCTTGGGGGTGTCCTTTAGGGACTCCTAAACTCTCCACATGCCAACCCCACCAAGGTGCCTCCCATGCACTCTTCCTCTTTCTCCCGACCCAACCTCAGCAAGCAGGATCACGTCTTTACCTGAATCAGCTTGTCCTCCCAGGTCTTATGATTCCAAGTAAACTCAGTATGTTCTGCAGAAAGAAGGTCCACACCTGCTGACTTCTTCAGCTGCTCACCTCTAGATCAGCCTCCTTAGTCAGGCATTCGAAGCCTTCCATGGATGGTCTCAGCACATGCTGCATTTCCCTCCCCACTTCCCCAAAGACCCAAATAGGCCTCACGGGTCTACACTGAGCTTTGGTTCCTGCTGATCAGTCCCTGTGATTAGTACTCCAGCATGCGCACTGAGAGGGGAGCTGACTTGGGTTTGGTGCCCCAGATGCCTCACCTTCCAGGTACTTGACCAGCAGTGGGATCTCCAGCTCCCACAGGTCAGCCATGGAGGGTGCAATGCTCTGTCTCAGGGTCCTCAGGAGGTTGAGCATGGCTATCCCTCGGCCCTCCCCCTTGTAGGGAGATGACATCAGCACCTGGGGAGCATCAAGACTCCAGTGGGTCCCTGCCCCAGGCTGGGCAGTGCCAGGCATTTTGTTCCCAGAAAGAAGAAGAGGGGTAAGATAGTGGGCTTTCTTCCCACCCCAGACTTCCACAGAGTGTAGATTAGCGCCCATAGTCAACATAAGGAGGAAAACCGGTGCACCTGCGTGGCTCAGTCATTTAAGCATTTGACTCTTAATTTTGGCAGGTCATGATCTCAGGGTCATGAGATCGAGCCCCATGTCAGGCTCTGTGCTGGGCGTGGAGTCTGCTTGGGATTCTCTCTCTTCCTTTCTCTTTGCCCCTCTCCCCACTCTCTCTCTCCCCCCCAATAAAAAAGAAAAAAAAAAAAAAGAGAAGGACGAGAAGGCACAGGTAAATGCCTATGAAGGACCCCTGGGGGTAGGCAGGCCATTGGCAGTGTCTTGGAGTTGCTTCAGAGCTGCTCAAAGAATGAGCAAAGGAATCCAGGAGCATGTCCTCACCAGGTCCCAGGGCATCCGAGCACACTGCCCCTGCCATGTCTACCAAAGAGGAATGAAAGGGACACAGAAAGCTCTGTCCTCCCAAGTGTCTAGCTCCCTCTTCCCACTAGAGGCTTCAGGAATTAGGAGCTCAAGGGAGAGGGGCCACAGGCCATGGCCTCAGTTAGGCCAGGGCACAGCCTGGGGGAGCCACTCACCAGGAGACGGGCCAAGAGTTTCTGGGGTGCAGGCAGGTCCACTGAGGAAGAAGGAGATGCAAACCTACTCCAGTCACCCAGTTCATACCAGGACGGGCCCCCAGACCCCTAGGGCCCGTGCCCCTGAGAAGGGCTCTGCCCTGGAAGGTACTTCCCCAACATCATCCCATTGCCCCCAGAACAGAAAATGGGTTAGCACAGGGACCAGTGATATGTCCATAAGGAACCTCATTTTCATTGGTTTATCCTGGGAAGAGGAGAGAATCAATGACATCATTAGAAGATGTCAGGGGGCGGCCTAGCCCAGAGTCCAGGTGAGGTCATGAAGAAGACCCTCCCCACCATTTGCCATCCCTGGGTCCTGAAGGGCTCCTAAAATCACACCCACCACCAGCAACGCCCATCCAGCAAAGCTCCAGGCCCATGCAAACAGCTCCCTTGCAAGAGCAGCATCAGCCCTCTGCTGGGGGAGGGGAACTCGGGGAGTGAACCGCCAAAGCAGTTCTGCACAATTTTAACACCTTCTCAGACACGGTAAGGGCGGGCCTTCAGCCTGGCCGACTGGGATCCCGGCGGCTTCCTGGAAATAGCGGAGCGGCTACTTCCCAGGACACCAGAAGCCCACCTGCCCTATCTCACCGGCTATGGCGGGGAGGCTGCCCACCGTGCCTGCTCTTGCCGGCCACGCTGGCCTCCACGTCCTTGGTGTGGAGCTGGCGTTCCGCCAGGTTTGTGAGGCTGATGCAGATGGGGGTCAAGGCCTCCGTGTAATCCGTCTCCATGATATAGCACAGGAGCCTCACCCAGAACTCCTGGGTTGGGGGGCAGGGAGGAGGAAGTGTTAGCTGGGGCACCCACGGCCGTGTAGGAGACCCATCTCGCTGCACAGCTCGCCTGCTCTAAGCAGCAGCTCGACAGATTGGAACACCCATTACCCTCCTCGGTACCTCTGGTCTTAAGACAGGCTGCCCCCCCCACCCCCGGACAGGGAGCATCTAGCCCAAGGCCTCACTTAAAGGACAGTGATCCCCTCCTTGTGCTATAATGACAAATTTTTTCTACTTTTCTTTGCTACATCATACTGCATTGCCATGAAAAGTTGGCACATTTGTTCCTCCTTCAGCCTGCGCCCTCCTTGGGGTTATACTGAGCCCTTCGAGCATATGGCCTTCATGTCTTCATAGTAGAAACACACTGGATGCTTGTGGAGTTAATCCATCATCTCTGCACACACACACATACACCTGGACTGAAGGGGCTTTAAGGAAATTGACACATTTCCAGCTCTAAGTCAATGGATACATATTGAGACCCACTGTGTGCCAGGCACCGCCTTAGCTTCTGGGGCACTAAGTTCCCTCCAAGGACCCAGCTCTGGAACCAGATCTTCAAGAATAAGAGCTCAGGCAACAGGAAGATGAGGGGCCCCTCCAGACATCCCATACAGTGGGAATGGAAGAAGCAAGAGCGCAGAACCCTGGGCATGCCCCATCCTCCCCGGAGCCCGGGGCACAGGGAGCACACAAGCCAAGCCGTCTGTTGCAGGGGCCCCACCCAGGGGGCAGCCCCACCCAGGGGGCTGCGGGGGTGTGAGGCACACTCACATTGGTCATCCCACTGACAGAAGAGGTTATGATCTTCACAGTGTCCATGGTGACTCTGTGGACCATCCTCTCTTCCAGGTCCCTCTGATAAAAGCTCTCTCGGTGATTCGTCTGGAAGCCAGAATCGAGGGGGTCCTCACTCGTGGGCCGGTGGGGGCTTGCTGCAGTCTCGGGCGTGGTCTCACCCCCGTGAGGCTCCATGCCCAGATACTGGGTCTCCAGGGCTTTCTAGATGGACTGCCCACACCTCTACCCACAGCTCGCCGTGAGCCCGGGCACTGGTGTCTTGAACATAGATGGGTGCGGAATCAAGCACAGGGGCAGCAAGGAGATTCTTTCCTGAGGCTCTGGAAACCACTTCCCAAGACCAGCTGCACTCACCAGCTTGTAGGTGGACAGAGTCAGCTGCACAGACACGTACTTCAGGCCCCAGCCTTTGATCCTGTCC
This sequence comes from Mellivora capensis, assembly GCA_004024625.1. NCBI lineage: Eukaryota > Metazoa > Chordata > Mammalia > Carnivora > Mustelidae > Mellivora > Mellivora capensis. The sequence goes on along the minus strand of PISX010006916.1, from coordinate 27,787 downwards.
TGGTAGCCAGACAGAGCCAACTGGCCGATGATGCGGAGAATAGCCATCCTCACCTGAGGGGACAGGGAGGTGGACATATGGGAATTGGGGCGGGCTACATGGTGGGGAGGCTCTGCACCTAACTCCCAATCCTGGCCCATGAGGCAGCTAGGAATTCAGAGTGCTCTGGGTGGGAAGGGGCCTCGGGGGCAGTAGCCCACTCGGTCCACCACGCCCTGGCCCATCCAGAGAATCCCACTGGGCAGCATGACCAGCCAGAAGCCTTATCTGAGCTGGGAGCACAGTCCCTTCTAGATAGGCTGCTCCGTTCTCAGGCAGCCCTGGTGGGGACAGCCTGATCTTATCCTGGGTTCCCCAGGCTTGGGCTCAGGCTTGCTATGTGGGCTGGCTATCTTCCCTTGACAGCTTGCACATTTTGAGAACAGCTCTGCCTAAATCTCCAGCCCAAATCCCTCCCCCACCCCATCTCATGCCCTCTCCCATCTGTGCAGACCCTCCCCTTCCTGGACCTCCCCTCCCCAGGGGACGTGCAGCAGCCTGCAGGGCCTACAACCAGAATTGAAGCTACATTGCAAGGTGGCCGTGGCTCCAGCAGAGTCTGGACTGTGGGGTTTTTTAGCCTTAATTTGAGGGTACAGGGTGTCTCCCTCTTCTGCCTTGTTCAAATGCAATAAAGGTTTTATAAAACCCTTAGGCAACCCCGTGGCTCTGGATGAAACCAGATTCACCCCGCCTCTCCTCTGTCCAGGGTGGTGTCTGAGCTCCTACACTAGGAAACTCCGGGTCCTCGATGCGAGCAAGTGTCTCAGGAGCAGGGCCACAGCTCCGGGGGCACCTGTCCTCCAGCCCTGCTCAGTGCTGGCCGGGAAGCTGGGCTTCCCATCAGAGGGCCTGTGGCAGGTGGCCCCTGCCCACGGAGCGGGAGAGGAGTGAAGGCCACCCACGGGACCTCCCTCTGCTTCCCGGAAGAGTGTCCCAAACACTAGCCACTTCCAGGTCTCTGCCCTGTTACCTTGAAGCGGGTGTCAGAGAGGGTGTTCTTGACCACCCGGATGGCCAGGTAGATGGTCCTGATATTCATTCTGGGCTCTGAAAGAGGAAAACCAGCCTGGAGGGCCACCAGCCTCAGAGCTGGGCTCTCAGAGATGCCCGGGAGTAGTGAGACTCCCAGAGCACCAGGCCCGCCGGCCACCTTCCCCCCAGAGCCAGGCGTCAGGTGGCTCGTGCCTCCTGAGAACCTCTGACTGTCACCACAGCTCAGGGACACCTCCCTCAGAAGCCTCATTGGCCACCTCCTCATGCTCTCAACCTGTCCCACTCCACCTGGCCGGGGAGGGCTTTGTTTCTGTGCCTCAGTCCCTTGGCCTCTGCTTTGTGATCCTCTTCAGAACCCAGGTGGACTGTCCTAGAGAGCAGGTCTCCCCCTGCTAGACCTTCAGGGGGGCACACAGGGCCAGGCACACGGCAGGCAGGCACAGTCTGCAAAGCACAGCAGGGCAGAGACTGCTGGGTTCAAATCTTGTGTTGGCCACATCCTAGCCATGTGACCTCAGGTGAATGCCTCAGCCCCCCTCTGCCTCAGTTTCCCTGCCTTTAAAGTGTGGATAATAATAGGGCACCTGGGTGGCTCAGTCAGCTAAGCATCTGCCTTCAACTCAGGTCATGATCCCAGGGTCCTGGGATCGAGTCCCAGGTGCGGCTCCCTGTCAGCGGGGAGTCTGCTTCTTCCTCTGCCCCTTCCCCCGACTCATGCTCTCTCTCGCTCGGATGCGTGCGCGCGTAGGCACAAAAGTAAATAAAATCTTTTTTAAAAACGTGGCCCATAATAGTACCTCTCTCACAGAGCTTCTGTGAGCAGTAATGAGCTAACACAGTGCTTGGCACACAAGGAAGTACTTTGTAAGTGCTTGTGAGCCATAGAACCGACAAAGGCCAATTCAGGGAGGAGGAAGATTAAGAGAGGTAAGAAAGAGCCATGAGAAGGTTTTGGAGAGGTCCAGTAGGGACAGAATTATAGTCAGATGCTCAACTTGACACTAGACTCCAGGCTAGATGTTGCTACAGGTCAACGGTGGTGGAAGAAAGAGAGGGAAGCAGGCCAAGGGGAAGGTAGCAAGTCATTGTGCACTAAGGGAGCATGATACAGTCTTGAGTTTTTTAATCTGCAAAGTAGAAACTTGCTTCTCATCTTAAAAAGAGTATATGCTCATTGCAAAATTAAAATAAAAGATAATGTCCCTAAGCTCATTTATGCAAAAACAACCACATAGATTTCTTGCAAGTAACCAAGGTCATGCTACATACACTGTCCCAAACCGTGCTGTTGTGCTCAACAGGGAGGCCATCCTGTCCACAAAAAAAGTATAGATCAACTACACCCTTTATGGTTGAGTCATAGTCCACTCTGTGGATAAGCTATCATTTGTTCCAGAAATTCATATAGAAAAACCTGTAGGTGGTTTCCAATGTTCTGCTTTTATGCACAATGTGCTAACGAACATCGTTGTCTAGTTACCTTTGGGCAACGATTTCCTTTGGACAATGGTCAAAAAGTTAGATTGTCGAGCCCAGGTTTCGGTCCCTATGGAAGTGAGCACTCAGAATGCTTTATCAATTTACACCCTTGTCAATGAAGTGCAAGGAGCTAGTTTCTTGTTAATCTAGCACAGGGATTAGCTGTAAGCCTATTTTTGTAAATAAAGTTTTATTAGAACACAGCCACACTGCAGTTTATGACTGCTTTGGCACAGTTGAGTCTTTTTTTTTTTTTTTAAGATTTTATTTATTGGGGCACCTGGGTGGCTCAGTGGGTTAAGCCGCTGCCTTCGGCTCAGGTCATGATCCCAGGGTCCTGAGATCGAGCCCCGCATCAGGCTCTCTGCTCAGCAGGGAGCCTGCTTCCCTCTCTCTCTCTGCCTGCCTCTCTGTCTACTGTGATCTCTCTCTGTCAAGTAAATAAATAAAATCTTTAAAAAAAAAATTTTAAAAAAAAGATTTTATTTATTTATTTGACAGAGAGAGAGAGATATCACAAGTAAGCAGAGAGAGAAGGGGAAGAAGGCTCCCTGCTGAGAAGAGAGCCCGATGCGGGGCTGGATCCCAGGACCCTGACATCATGAAGGCAGAGGCTTAACCCACTGAGCCACCCAGGCACCCCAGTACAGTTGAGTCTTAACTATCACAGAGACCATATAGCCTGTAAAGCCAAAGGTATTTTTACTATCAGGTCTCTCACAGAAAAATGGCTAGGCCAACTCTAGTCATTGTCATCTCTTTCCACCAGACAGAGAAAAATGGTCTCATTGTTGCTTAAATTTGGGCTTTTTTTTTTTTTTTTTTTTTTTTTTAGCGAAGGCTTTACTGTCAGCAGAATGTGCTTCATATACAGTTGCCCAGTTTGTGCACTGCACAAGGGCACTCAGTTGAAAGACTGAACAGGAGTGGCCCATGCTCTTCTAAGCAAATCATGTTCCTGCAGGGCCACATGCTGCCAGCAAGGGATGCCTTGTTCCAGTTCACACAAAAGTGCTGTCTGAGCTGGTGCCATCCTTGGGAACAGGATTTCCCTTCTGACTGCAAGGCCAGGGTTAGAGTTTGGCCTTAGGGATTTAGAATCAGGAGTTTTGACTACGATTGAACATTGGGGCTTTAGGACTAAACCTACACAATGTAACTAGGTGTTATTTAAGGTCTTTGATTTCATTTGGGGGGTGGGGTTTGTTCTAGGATTCGGGTTAACAGGTTGAAATTCAGACTCAGGGGGAAGCTGCGATTCAGAGTTTGAGGAGAGGGTTGAGGGTGGGGCATAGGGGACACAGTGCTGATTAGGTTCAAGGGTAGAAAATATAAAGCAACCTCGGTCCACCCAGTAGCATCTACAAAAGGGGAAATGAGGTCCAGACACCCATGAGACCTGCCTCCCCAGCCTCCCGCCTGGCTTCCCGCCCTTGCTCACCATCTGCGCTCACCACTGCCCTAATCAGGGTCAGGGTCCCCACGCGGATGGCCTCCTTGCTCATCTCCATCTGACTGAGGAAGAACTTCATCAGCTCCTTAGGGTAGGACCGGGCTGCAGCGGGAAGGACACCTTCAGTTCTGCCCATGGAGCCAGAAGGAGGCGGAGGAGGGAGCCCAGGGCCAGGCCTCCCGGAGGCTGGGGCTCCCATAGGCTCATGGCAGACTTGGGGCAGGGAGGGGCAGGGAGGGAGGGAGCCTCACCGAGGGCTATGAAGCAGTGCACAATCTCCGCCAGGTTTTGGCTGCTGTATTGCTGTTGGGCAGGGGCTCTGGAGCACACCTGCGAAGTGAGTGTGCAGGGCAGGTGGTGAGATCACAACCAGAGAGCAGAAACAAGTGCGGGGCAGCCGGGGGCGGCCACACCAGAGGGCACGAGGGCACCACTGCCTCGCATCCCTGTGGGATACGGGAGCCAGATGAGCGAGATGGGGGCTCCGCCACCCTCACACCCTTTCCCCTGGCCGGCCATGCCACCTGCCGCAGCCCACTTCCCACTGACCCCACCCTGAGGATGCCGGCACCCAGCCAAGCCCGCCGGCCTCACCTGGATGTGAAGTTCTGTGAAAATGGTGTGTAGTTGCATTTGCGGGACGGGGGTGTTGGTGATGACCGACATTTCCAGGATCTGCCTCAAGACCTACAACGGAGAGGCAAATGATTGCAGATGACCTTCTGCCCATTCAGGGTCGGTTAACTCTAGACTCTTGCTGCTCAGCATGGCCCGTCTGCCGGTGGTATCATCATCCCCCCCGGGAGCTGGTTCAGAACTGCTGAATACAACCCTGCATTTCAGCCAGCCTCCCGGCAATGCCTACACGCAGTTAAGCTTGCAAAGGGCATGCAAGGCCACTGAGCATGGCATTCTTCCCCCTTTCCCTTCTATCCATCTGGAAATGAATCCCATTCTTTCACCAGAGCAATCTACAGCGGCCCCGTAGATCTACCACATGAATTTCTGTTCCTTGCTTTTAGAGTTGAGCACCACGCCACACCAGCAGATCAGTGATCCCCTTACAATATATCAGTCTGGGTCATACCTCCACGCAGAACCCTACCAAGAAACTCCACCTTATATGGGTTAAGAGCTGTCATGGGTTAAAGGGTCCCACAAAATGCATGAGCCTTTCCAGATGTAGTTAGTTAAGGGTCTCAAATGACACCATACTGGATTTAAGGTGGGCCTTAAGTCCAACAATGGTGTCTTTATAAGAAAGGGAGAGGACACAGGGGCAGGCACAGAGAAGAGGCCACATGAAGAGGGAGGGGTCACACTGGAACGATCCAGCTGCCAGCCATGCAGTGCCTGGGGCCACCAGAAGCTGGAAGAGGCAAGAAAGCATTCTTCCCCAGGGCCTCGGGAAGGATCACAGCCTGCCAACCTTCCACCCCTGGAACCATGCGAGAATCCGTTTCTGTTCTTTTAGGCCACCCACCCTGTGGTTCTCTGTTACAGCAGCCCGGGAAACGAAACACACAGCCTCACTATGGCCTCTGAGACCGTTTGGGTTCTCATCCCTTCCCCATGGAACAGTGGCATTCATTTCCCAAAAAATCCAACTGCCGGGCCCAACTCCTGCCCAGGGGACAGCCCCCTGGGAGCCTCGGGAACCGAAGCTCCATCCGGGGGCTGCCCAGTGGCCTCTCACCTGCGTGACGAAGAGTGCCTCCAGGCCTCCTCGGTATTCCGCCAGCAGCAGGGGGATGTAGTCGTACAGCTGGTCCCTCAGGTCATCGTTGGGCAGGAGGAGGTTCAGCATCGGCTTCAGGGACTTGATGACCCCCAGCTTCACCTGCCCTAGGAGCCCAGGCCCCCCGGCAAGGCCCAGTGACGTCATGCCAACCAGAGCACCAAGCACATGCGACAGAAGGGAACTAGGAAGTAGTCGAGGCCCTGCCCAAGACCCCACAGGCAGGCAACGAGGACAGACTGTCCCTTTGAGTCCCAGCTCAGTCACTTAGGAGAACCTCTCTGAGTGCCTCAGTTTCCTCATCTGTAAATCGGTCCCATAGCACAGAGTTGATGTGGAAATAGCTCCCCTTGGTAAAAGGTGCTGTAATGGGGACCCTCTTCCAGCAAGCCCCAGCCCTTCTCAAGCTGGCCTCCCAAGGCTCCAGGCCCCACACGGCTCAGCAACTCTGTTTATCAGGTCACCGTCTCTCCGGGGTTCTGGGAATGAGGCTGGACCCAGCGGTCTCTCTGTGCTCCTAGCCACACAGGCTGGGGAGCCGTGACCTGGGGGGCCATGGGACCCTCCTCCGCCCCCGAGAAAGGTGCTTCTCACCTCAGGGTTATGGCTCCTCAGCCACACGGTCACAAAATAGCGGTACATGGGGAAGAGCTTCATGGCAAACTGATCCTCAGTCATCACAGGGTACACGCTGTCCTCCAGATGCTTCAGGTAAAACTGCACCGTCTCACAGAAGGTCTCCATGGCTGCCAAGGGGGGGAAAGCAGTGAGCCCAGAGGGGCAGGAGCCGGACTAGGCCTCCCCGGGCCACCTCCTCCAGGACGGCGTGCTTGCACACTTCCAGAACCAGCGGGTGACCCAGATGGCCTCAGCCATGCAGGAAAACCCTGTCTTCGGCCTGACTTGGGCAGGCCCACTGTAGGGCCATTTTCCCTGGTCCCTGTCCCAGGATTCCCATCGTCCCTCCCCGGCCTCTTCCTGAAATGCTTGAAACAGAGCCTGCTTACCTGAGCCACAGTGTCGACCTCCTCCTGCTAAGCCACCTTCTCCTGAAATCATGCACCACCCCCACCCCCAAGAGCCAATCAGGGGCCACGCGACACAGAAGATTGGGTCACTGTTTGGGAAGAAACATCTCCTGTTCAACAGACCCCCCCACCCACCAGTTGGTCCCAGTCCCACTTCGGGCACCCTGACTGGGCCAGACAGGCAGCCCGAGCAGACACCTACCACCGCAGATCACCTGGCGCATCTTGGCTTCGTTGGCAAGTCTCAGCATCGTGAATATAGTGGCCAGGGTGATGCCCATGTATGGCATAAACTCAAACACTGTGCAGGGCGCGAGAGGGGACCGGGAGTCAGGGCCAGGTCAGCAAGGGCGAGGCAGACAGGACGAGCCCGAGGTCTGCCGCCTCCAGTCCCCACGGGGGCAGAGCACGGCACCAGGGCCGCAGGAAACAGCAGGATGTCAGTGCTATGGTGGGCGCCAGCAACAGGTGTAGGGGGAAGGAGCCGGGGACAAGGAGACAGAAGAAACCCAGAGCTGCAGGGAAAAGTGGGCAGAGCAGGAAGTTGGGGAGGGGAGACTTAGTGGGGCTCTGCAGGTAGATGCCTGGCTCTTTAGGTGTCCCACAAATGTCCTTGCATGAAGGAAGAAACAAGGAAACAGCCAGCGAGAATGAGGGACCAGAAGAAGAGAGAGAGGAAGGAAACCAAGAGGTGGGAGGGGGAGAGAGGAGGGGTTGTGGAGGGACAGAACCACCCTTCCCCGCTTCCCCCCAGGCCCGGCCCATCCAGCTGCCCCCTCGGAGTGGTAGTCCACCCGGCCCCACTGCCTCTCTGCCATCTCTCTCCATCTACCCAGCCCCATGTGACCAGAGCCAGTGCGAAATGGGACATGCTGGCCCCTGGTCCCTTCCTGAGTCACTGTCCTCACAGTCTCCATACCCCACACTGTCCCCAAGCCCCTGCCAGCTCTCTCCCTGGGCTGGGCTTCCCTGGGCCAGGTGCTGGCCTCTCCTCTCCTCTCTCTGCATCCGCTCCGTGGGCATGGGTGGCTTGTGCACTACCTGCATGCTAAGGACCCTGCAAAGAAGACCCCTCCACCTGCCCTCTAGCTCTGCATCCATGCACCAGCTGGACGCTGTCCCCATTCTTTGGACGTCCCCTGTGCATGGGAACTGTAGAGCCAGCTGCTCAAACCTGAGGCCCTGGAGTCATCCTCGGCTCTTCCCACTTATTCCTTTACCTCCGGCACACAATTCATCATCCTATCAATTGGAGTCTCGTTTATATCTCCCTTCTGTCTACCGCTCCCCAAATTCACCCCAGCCCGAGCCACCAACGCCTCTCAGGTACACATCTCTTATCCCTTCTCTGTCCACACAACAGCGAGAATGGTCTTCCCAGAACCTCTGTTCCACAAGGCAATTGAATTGCCGCTTTGACTCCCTCAATAGCTTTCCAGGGCCCTCGAATGAAGTCCAGACTTACACCAGGCCCTACAGCCTCTCCAACCCCTCTATACCCCATCTCCCCCTCACCCTAACTATAACCACAGTTTCCCTCAGTTCTGGAGAGAAAACAAGCCTTTTCCTGCCTCAGGGCCTTTGCACGTGATGCATATCTGGTTCTTCACACAGTTACCATCCTCTCATCCCTTCAGGTCACAGCTAAAATGTTGCTACCTCAGGGAGACCCCCCCACAGAGGTGAGGTCCCTTCCCTCCTCCTGATCTCAAAGACCCACCAGACTGTTCTTTTCCCATCCCTCATCTCATATGATAATCATCGATTTTCTTGTTGACTTGTTTACAGTCCTTTATGGGGCGGGACACGGCCCCGCATCCTCACTGTGTGGCCCAGCACTGGCTGCAGCCCTGCCTGGGGCAGGAGTTCAGCACCTGCTTGTGGAATGAAGGGGGAGCCCAAGAGGGAGAAAGGTTTGAAGAAAGAGTGACAGAGGAATAAAAAGACAGAAACGAGAGGCAGGGACACAGAGAACCTTAAGAGCGAGGGAGACACAGGGAAAGGGAAAAAAGGAATGCAGGTGAAAGATAAGAACAGAGGGAGGGGCTGTGGAATTGGTGATGGGGAGTAAGGGTGCACCCATCAGGACCAGCACCGCGAGATGTGTGCAATTGCTAAAACGCTCTCTTGTACACCTGAAACTAATACAACACTTTGTGTTAACTAACCAGTATTACAATAAATACTAAATAGAAATTTAAAAAGTAGAAAAGAGAGGAGGGGGTTGGTCAGAGAAGAGAGAGGCAGAGACCAGGAGGGGGCACGAGACCACCACAGGGCTAAGGACCCACCACGCCTACCATTGCCATTGGCCAGCTTGGCCAAGGTGATGATGACAAATTCATCCGTGAGGTTGAGGGGCTTCAGGTGGTGCTGCAGCTCGTACATGACCATGCTGAAGTGGTTTCGGGACAGAGCCACCAGCGTATCACTGGCCACCTCTGCCTTCACGTCGCCATCCACCTGCTGGGGACGGGAGAGGGACGTGAGGCTCCACAAAAACCCTCCCGCCCCACAACTGCTCCAGCCCCATGCGCTCCTCAGGTTCAGCCTCTTCTTGACCCCTGAGGTCACTGGAGAAGGGCCTTACACGTCCCAGGCCTTGCCTACCAGCAGCCCAGCCCCTGGGTTGGGGCTGGGGGAAGTGGAGGGCATTGGGGGAGGGCTCTCCTACCTGCAGGGTCTCTCTCATCTCCTTGGAGGCGATGGTGACCAGCCTCTGGACTCCCTGCTCTTCCAGCTCCCCCTCCTGCTGAATGATCTCCTGGAGGGTGTTGTAAATGTTGACTTTGCGTTGAGTAGAAATCTGGGAAACAAGTATGGCAAGTGGCAAAATCCCAGACTTGGGCCACGGAGCCAGGGATGGACCCAGCATAGTCCTCTGTTGGCTCCCTCCACCGGCCCTCCTCCCATGTGCCCATGATTTGTAAGATATGTATATTTGATCTTTGTTCCATTTCTGGCACAGACCTCCTAAAACTCTTAGCATTTCCTGAGTTGAGAGTTTTAAAGTGTCCTTTGTTATGCTAACGAGGTGACTTGGAAAGCCTCTAAGGGTGGGGGCTGGCTCCCAAGAGATCCAGCCCTTTGTTTAGAGGACTGGAACTTTTGGTCTCTGGGAGCGGAGAGGGGCTGGAATCTGAGGATGAACCACAGGCAATGATTTGATCCACGTGCCTCTGTAATGAGGCCTCTGTAGGACGGGGCTCAGAACACATGGAGATTCCAGGAGGGGTCCCCAAAAGTCCAAGAAAGCCTGCCCTTTGCTCTTGTGAGGGAGCACCTGAGGCCAGGAAGTGTGCCTCTTACTCTACTTTGATTCCTAGATAGCCTTATCACCATGTTAAATGCCCTGGCTCAGGACAGAATTGAACAGACTGTACAACTCAGGCCACACCTGCAGATCTGCCTTGGAGAATAACTCGTACTTAATCAGGTGTGATGAGCCGCGCTTAAAGGATGAATGTGAGCCATGGCCTGCAAAGCCCTTGGAGGACGGCCCCTGCTCTCAGGTAGTAGGGCGCCCACTTCCCAACAGCCCAGAGGCCTTGGAAAATGTGGGAACCTCAAGAAGAAAGGAATTCGCACAAATGGATATGTTGGCCTAGTGAAATCTGCTCCAGAGAGTTTGGCCTTGTTTGCCTGGTCTTGGCATAGCAAATAACCAACAGTCCTACACCCCGATCAGAGATTCCTCACAAAAACCACTGGAAGGGAGAAAGTTGTAAGGCCTTGCCTGTCCAGTACTGCCTGGCCCTGGACGGGTGTCCTGCAATCTTTTTTTTTTTTTTTAACTGTTCCCTAAAGATCCTTCTTAGACATATTTTCCTAATTTCCCCCTCCCCCACCATGAAACCTTAATACCACCAATATATTACGTATCTGTTTATGGGCCATATATATCTCCATGCTTTATACATAAGAAGGTAAGGTTTTCTTCATGCCTCCTCCCACCCCAGAACCCATTTTATCCACTTCAGGACAGTATCACCCCCGTTGAGAACATGTGCTCTAGGTTTTCAAAGAGAATTCAGGGAGGGCTGAGTTCTTTCTTTTCTTTTTTTTTTTTAAGATTTTTATTTATTTGTTTGACCGAGAGATCACAAGTAGACAGAGAGACAGAGAGTGGGGTGGAGGGGAAGCAGGCTCCCTGCTGAGCAGAAAGCCCGATGCGATGTGGGGCTCCAGCCCAGGACCCTGGGATCATGACCTGAGCTGAAAGCAGAGGCTTAACCCACTGAGCCACCCAGGTGCCCGAGGCCCGAGTCCTTAATTAACACTCCAGCAGCCCCTACATAAACAGCTAGATCCGTTACAAGACCAGCCTTATCTGTGATCAAGAGGACTCTCTGGAGAATATTTATGGTCAACAAGACAAAAATTGTCCAAGACTTAGAAGCTAGTGTAAAACAGGCTCCCAAGGAGGTCTGGGTTATGGGGCCGCAAGGAGAGCGTGTCCTTGATCTCCCATGATCCTCTAGGTTAGGTCAGGGCACCATGGGGCTAGAAGCTCAGTCACAGGAAACTGATAACAATGCAAATGTTTCCTCCATAACAACAAAAATTATTCCTGTTCATGGCAACGTAAATGAGTTTTGTCTGGCAAAGACTATAAATCTCTGTAAGTAAAACACTCTTCTTACCAGATTTTAACATTTTGCTGGTGCCTTCACTAGTTAATGAATAACAAATCTTTGAAACGTGTTCATTTTTAAAATATGCATACCTGTTTATTGGCTATTTATTGCCACTTATCACCGATGACGGCCTGGGTATTAATCCTGTACTTACATTTTTTTATATCTCCTGACACCATGGGGCCTTGCAGGTCCTGGAGAGATAGCCCTTCCCAGGTTGAGCCAATTCCTACAGAGAGCAAAGAACTCAGCCCGGGAGTTGCTTTTCTAATGCAAACCTTTGCCTGTGGACCACGGCTCCCAAACCCCCCAAACCCGCTGTGTCAGAATAGACTCTAAGAAACAAACTGAGGGTTGCAGAGGGGTGGGGGTGGGGGGATGGGTGAGCCTATGATGGGTATTAAGGAGGGCACAGATTGCATGGAGCACTGGGTGTTATATGTAAATGATGAATCTTGGAACACGACATCAAAAACTAATAACATACTGCATGGTAACTAATATAATATAATAATAATAATAATAAAAAGAATAAGGCAGCTTTTAAACATTATGACAGCCCCTGCTGGTCCTCCAAGTGAGAACCTCACAGTCTCTCTCATCTCTGAGCCCCAGCACCTGGCCCCATGCCCGCCATGGTCAGTAAGGTGCGCTGAGCACCTGCGCAGGCAGCCACAAGTAGGGCGGGGCTCCGAGGGGCAGGTGTGGGGGAGCGGGCAGGCCCTACCTCTGGCACCTGCAGGCAGCGAATGAGAGCATTCATCACCACAGATGGCTCCGTGGAGGCCTTGTCTGTGATGATCACTGAGGCCAGCATCTTTCGCATGTCAGGACCTGCCCCAGCGGCATCCGTCTTTGCTGACCCGCTGTCCATGATGTTGAGGAGGTTCATGACTTGCTGGAAAGTCCCTGAGACAAGGTGACACAGTTGGGGTGCTGAGTGGGCCGTCCCAGGAGGTGCTCCATGCCCAGGCCTTCCCAACAATGCCCAGTTGCAGCTCGAGCTGCCCTGAAATGGAGCCGGGCCTCCCTATCCACCGCACAGAAGGAGAAACTGAGACTGAGGCTGGGACCCACTCCCAGAGAGTTGGTGGCCAGGACTGAGCGGTGGGCATGGGGAGGGGGCAGGAATACAGGAGTGGGGCCAACTTTCTTGCCTCTGTCATCTGGTTCCAGAGGTTCCAGGTCTTCTGTTTCCTCTGATGGGTCCTCAGTTGAGTCTATGGCTGCTTCTGTCATCTCTTCCTCAAGCTCCTCTAAGACCAAATTTGTAAAATAGTTTGTGTACCAACACACCCTGAGATGACCCCCCCCCCAGTGAGTCACGCCCTGTATAAGACTCTCCCCTTGAGTGTGGGCAGAACCATGACTTGGTTAGACCCACGTTCTAAGCAGTGGACCATGGCATAGGCGACAGGAAGCCACTCCCATGGTCACATGATCTTATACAAGCCTGGAGAGGATTCTCACACTAGCCTCGAAATGGAAACAGTGTGACAAATTGCCCAAGGAAGGAGCCATGTGGCAAGAAAGTGAGAGACTCAGTCCTACAACCACAAGGAATTGGATTCTGCCACACACAAAAACTTGGAAGAGAACCGAGCTCCAGAAAGGATGTGGTCCTATCCACACCTTGAATGCAGCCTGTGAGACTGTCCCCACCCTGAATCCTGACCCACAGAAACTGTGTGGGAATAGATGGGTGTTGTTTTAAGCCACTAAGTCGGTGTCATTTGTTACACTGCAGTAGCTAACTAATACACTTTGTTAAGAAGGACCCTTCCTCTCTCCTCTCTTGAACTGAAACTAATGATTAATGAGAAATCTACCTCAGCTGCCCCCATTGCTCCTCTCAAGGGGCTCTTGCAACATCAGCAGCTTCTTAAGGGTTGGCAAACAACAAAGATGTCCAAATGGAGGGCTGAACACTCCCAGATCAGTTCTGTGCTCTTTCTCTCCTGGGAATCCTTTTAAGAGCTACACAGGGACCCAAATACTGACCTTTCCTCGGAGACCTCTCCTGGATGGAACAAAAATACACCACAAGGAAAAGCCCCGTTCTTTGCCTAATACACATCAACGGTAATGGGCACAATAGCAGGAGGGGTCACTGAAGAAGTGGGGTAGTTGGCTTCTCAGCCGTTCTGTGGATGAGGAATGGGTCCCCTGGCGAGGTGGGAGGGTTTCATTAGAATCATCACCGTTAGGTCGCAGACCCTTGGAACTTTGAGATCTAACTGCCTTCCTGAGTCTTTATCAAGTGAGGCTTTGAGGAGTGCACAGGGCCCTGTGATTAAAGCACCACATTATGTTGTCACTAAATGTTCCTCTTACCCATGTGTGTGGTGAAGTATGGTGGCCTATTTGGGAAAGGGGCACAGTGACAGTGGGGGCGATTCGCTGCCAAGTCTCCTGGGGATACACTGATGGTTTGCAAGCTCCATGGGAGCTGCTTGTCCTCTGTGCTCAGAAGACAGGGGGAGACTCAAGAAAGGCCACTCCAGGTTGGTAGATGGCAGTTTTAATAAGCAAGAAACTCACATGCGGTGATTATCTTGGGCAGCAGCAAGACCAGTGGATCCTTGCACCTGCCAACTGCATTTGAAGAGTTTATTCAGAGGCCTTAACTGGGTTCAGTCGCATATACCATCAAGGTGGCCTCAACACCGTATCAGCACCTCAGGGCTCTGTCCTTGGAGCAGGCTCCGGGAGTGGGAAAGGCAAGCAGAACCCTCATTCCAAGGACAGGAGAGGGGATGGGGAGCCTCCAATTTCCCAGGTCCAGTTCATGGGTCAACTGGCAGTCACACCTTCTAGGTGACTTCTTCCAACATGTGGTCATAGGACCTCGGGGTGGGAAGATGTGGTCAGGGCAGATGGGGTGAGGTGGGCCACAGAGGAGTCCTGGGAAAAGGACTCTTCCTCCCCAGGGACTGGACAGATTACCGGATGGGGAAGGGAATTGCCATTAACAGAATACTTAGAAGATGAAGCACCTCTAGGATAGGTGAGAGGGCAGGGACCCTGTTTCCCTGAACCAAAAGTGGGGCCCAAGGATTCCCCTGTCAGTTGTAGCTGTGAAATAGGTCAGATCAAGAGTCTGAGCAATGATATTGGCCTTCGGAAACCTTTCTATGCATCACAGAGCAACAGAATGAGACTCAGAGCCACCTAGGTCCAAGACTGCTTTGTTAAAATTCCACCTCAAAGTTCGTCCACCCTCCTGAGAGGAAGTTCCTCAGCCTCTGCTTGGACACCTCTGATATCAGGGTACTTGTTACCCTTCCTGGCCCATTTCTACTTCATTGAATCTGGATGTTTAGAAGACGAACTTCCCCGGCATAACGTCAAACCCTTCTTCCCCATAAAATCCCTGTGTTGTTCCTCCCTCTGCCCTTTGGTGACAAAATGATCAACATGGAACAGGCACAAGAAGACAGTTATCATCCACCCCTCTTTTGTAGCTACCTCTGCCCTACCTCCTCCCACCACCCTCTGGGCCAGCTCTTCTCCTCCAAGATCACTTTTTTTTTTTTTTAAGTGATATGGTTGCCATTCCATTCCACAGACCCTACCTGCCTACCTGTTGTGTGCAGCTGACATGGCTCTCCGTGTAGTGGTGAATATGGAGGTGGGTAGTACACCTGTGTCCTCTGACAGGCTAAAGCCCCAACAAATGAAAGATTGTGGATTAAGAGATAGGACTAAATGTATCAGTTAGCTATTGCTGTGTAAAAAACCACCTCAGAGCTTAATGACTAAAAACAACTCTTGATTATTGTTCATACATCTACCAGCCAGTTCTGTTGATCTGGGGCATATCCATCCATGGATTCACTCATGCACCTGCAGTAAGCTGGTAGGCTGGGTGAGGGCTGGCTGGTGAAGGATGGCTTCCCAAAGTTGGCAGGCCAGCAGTTGGCTAGCTGTTGGCTGAAGTGGCTAGGGTGATTGGGTCCCATGTCTATCCCACAGCAGGGCTAGCCCAGGCTGTTCTCACAGCAAGGAGGTGGGCTTCTAAAAGAGCAAGCAGGAATACGAAGTCCTCCTGGGGCCTCTACTTGGGACTGGCCCCTGCCCCCTCTACCACATGCTACTAGCCAAATGCAGGTCACAGGCCAGCCAGGTCTCGAGGGAGTGGGAAAATGGATCCCTCCCATGCCCAGCCGCATGGGGAAGGGTATGATCATCAGGAAGGGTGGAGAAAGGGGCCACTTTTTGGTTGCATACATAAGGAGTGTGTAAGCCATGGCAAAAAGTGAGAAGCCCCCCGAACACAGTATCCAGAGAAGACACTAAGACCACATGATCAAGGAGAAAGAAGTGGGTTCTGCTTGGTTTTTGGAAATAAAAATACTTTTCAGGCTTTTTTTTTTTCTTCAGATTAGGACAGTAATACTTGACTCCCATATAATCCATTCATGAAATCAGTCACTCGAACCTGATGTCACTTGCTGAGCTTCCCACCTTCTACGGGAGCTACCTTGAAAATTGGAAAAAACTGAATTGTAAAAACCTGTGGGTTTAATGCATGAAAGCGCCAAGGCAGGAAGTGAAAAAAAAAATGGACATATATGGTAGACACATTTGGGAACATCTCCCCAGCTCACTAAGCTCCCTCTTCCCTGACCCTTCGGGTCAGTTAGGCCTCCCTGTGGCCATGTGTTCCCTGTGTAATCCCTCCCTCAACATTCCTGATTGGATGACTGGGAGTGGACGCCTGATCT
Organism: Mellivora capensis; assembly: GCA_004024625.1. NCBI lineage: Eukaryota > Metazoa > Chordata > Mammalia > Carnivora > Mustelidae > Mellivora > Mellivora capensis. The sequence goes on along the minus strand of PISX010006916.1, from coordinate 11,690 downwards.
GGACCAGTCAGATTCTTCCCTTCTGGGTAAGAGAGACTCTGGTCAGTCTTCCATGGTCCTGTGTGATCTTGGGGACTGAGGAGCAGACAAGGCCAAGAGGAGAAGGAAGAGTAGGGCAGGCACCCAGAGTGTATGGGGACCGGGCCAGGCAAGAGAGGCACTTGGCACCATTGAGGCCCAGCCATGAGCCCCATGTCCTTAGGAAGTCTGCCTCCTTACAAAAAGTCCCCTTTTTTGCTTAGGATATCCCAAAAAGAGGACATAGGGGCCAAAGAAATCAAAGTGTGAAGAAGCACAGGCTGGTGGAGCCCCGAGGGCGGTCCCCGAGCAGCTCAGTTCTGGAGAGGTGGGGCGGCAGGGAGCCTGGGAGCTGGTCCCTGGGTGGACCAAGAAGGGCCTTGTGGGAGGGTGGACGTAGTCTATGAGTCCCGGTAGGGCTCAAAGATATGGGGAGGGATCTGGCAAGAAGAGCTTCCCAAAAACAGCCAAGGGAAGGAATAAATGGGGCTGGGTTCAGGAGAAACTACCTATCCATGGGACCACAGCTCCAGTTTGAAGTCTGCACATTTAAAACTGTCACGCGTGACACAAACCACAGAGCAACAAGCACACAGAAGTGTGAGCAAAATTAAAGGCACAGAACAAGTGGAGAAAATACAGTACAGGTCAGAACGATATTCTCACTAATGCAGTAAACTCTCTAAACAAACCCTTGGGGTAATACAGCCCATAGGAAGACAGGCCAAGTATAGTTTCCAAAAAAGAAACACAAATGACTCCTAAAATTAAAAAAAAAAAAAAAAACTTTGACGTAATAATGTAATAAAAGCACATTTAAAACAAGACCCCAGGGTGCCTGGGTGGCACAGTCAATTGAGTGTCCAACTCTTGGTTTCGGCTCAGGTCATGATATCAGGGTTGTGAGATCAAGTCCCGTGTTGGGCTCTGGGCTCTGTGCTCTGTGCTCAGTGGGGAGTCCATTGGAGATTCTCTCTTCTGCTCCCTTGCTCTCTCCTTCAGCTGGCCCTCTTTCTCTCTCTTTCCTCCCTCTCTCTCTCTAAAATAAATAAATCTTTAAAAAAAAATTTAAAACCAGATCCCATGGCTCATCTACCAACTGATACTTTCCCTCGAGATATTACTTTACACCAAAGAGGGTACAGGAAACTGGCTCTCCCACACATAGATAGCCCCTCTCTGCGTGCAGTTTGCAAATAACTCAAGCCATCTATCTGCTCTGGGCAGCAAGGCTGCGGTGCCCCACCCAGATCCCTGTTTCCTTCTGCCTTAGGGCTCAAGGGGCCGCCTCCAACGCCACACCTCACTTTCTCTCCTGGGGGCTCTTTCTGGCTTTTAGGGTCCCCTTGCCCACACTTGTGGCCAACTGGAAGTGAAGGGAAATTAACACAACCTGGGAGCAGCCAGTCACGGACACGGCAAGTGCTCGCTAAGGTAGGGTAAGTCTGACGTCTTACATTGGCCCCCAGCATCGACAGAGGGATTCAGCTCCAGCCACCCATAGCAGATCAGCTTCTTGGAGTCCCTCACTCCTGGTCCCACTCCCCATTCCCATGTCACAGTTTCCTTCCCTTACCAAATAAGCTACTTGCCCTGGAATCCCTGTCTCAAGGGAAACCAGGCATACCATAACCATCAACTTGATGGAGACAGTCATGAAGATGTACAAAGACCTAACCACTGGGCTATTCAAAGAGGGCTCTTTTATAGCAGAAAGTAAAAGTGAATCCACCCAGAAGTCTTGGTTAAATAAATCCTGCCATTTCCATGCAATAATTAACTTCTTGGCCATGAAAAATGAATTAAATGTTATAGAAAAGTGTGGGAAGGGCATTCCCAGTAGAGTGAAGTGAAAAAGAGGGTTGGAAGGTGCTAGATATGCTTGGTGTAGCTGCAGTATTTTATAAGTAAACACATTTGCCAAAGTAGTAACTGAAGTTATTTCTGGGGAACACAATTACCAGACTTTCATTTTCTTGTGTGTGTATGTGTGCACCTCTATGTTTTTCTAATTTCTGTCATAATCGTGGATTATTTTTACAATCAGCACATGTAGTTCACTGAGAAATGCAACAAAAATGAAGAGAAGAACACCTAAGAGATATAATTTACATGAATTTATTACTGTTTTCAATTGTTCAAAACATCAGAGAAAACATGCTCGTGAGACACTCCGCTTTGGGTTTTTCTCAAATGAGATCCATTTGCCACAGCATTGATTATCCTCTTGAACACACCATTCATCAATTTCGCACATCATTCTTTTCCCTAAAGTCAGAAATCAGATACTGTTCTCAAAAGATCCTAGGTCGTTCATTTATTTCAAGTGCAAGGCCCTATGCCCTGGGAATAAACAAACGTATCCTTCTTTAAATACGCCAAGTGCCATCTGCGAAGCACAAGGGTAAGTTAGGACGTGCGTTACTGGTAATGGAGTTTATCACAACATTTCCAGAAGCCAGACAATAATGTTCGAACCGTCCTCCCGGGTTGCGGGTTGGGGTAGGGGGACCTCTGAAACCTGTGCCCGCCCCCCAAACAGTCCTCACTCCTAAGTAAGAAAATTAATGCAAAGTGCGGGAGGGACATGTCCGACCCTCTGGCAAGCCATTTGAATGAGGACAAGGGTAGTCCAGATTAAAGATACTAGAGGGGGCAGAAACCATTCAAGATCTCTACCTGTAGGTGTGACTACCAATTAGATTGTCTTTAGTTTGAAAAAACACTCTGGGGTATCTCACTCAGGGCTAAGCATTTGTTTAATAAGCAGAATATGAATTTCACGTTGTGTCTGGTTGCAACTTTCCTACCCCCTTCTCAGTGTGCCTTGGATTTGTGAGATTTCTTAACTCGTCCTTTCTTCCCAAAGCACTTCCGGCAGCCCAGGGCACAACATTTGTAAGCAATGAAGACAACCCCCAGCACAATGGCCAGGAGGAAGCCGATCACGTCCAATGAGTGGTACTGGTACCAGGTGAGATCGTGGGCTGCCGGGCGCAGGTGCGGGGCCCCTTTGTGCCTCATCACAAACTCCACCCAGAACACAGCCAGGTCCAGGGGCTCGATGGGGCGGTCCTTGTGCAGCCTGGAGAGATGCATGATGTTCTCCTTATAGCTAAACACAGAGAAAGTTATGTGAGTGTCTAGAACGTTGGCCTCAATGAACCATCCTCCCTTTAGGCTCACTGTGGTTGGGAAGGCTAACCTTGGCAGAGGAAATGAGTTTCCATTATAGACAGAAAACACATACACATACACACACACACACACACACACACACACACACACACACAATGGTCTTTATCTCTGAAATTTTAAAAAAAAAAAAGTAGAAAGAAAACTGGAGGCCCAAATTATTATATGAAATTATTTGAACCTTGCTTCCTACTTTCTTTTTTTCTTTTTCTTGGTATTTTTGTAGGAAATTAGGTACTTTTTTACAATAAGAGAAAGAAATAAAAGAAAAGGGCGTGTCAGAAATTATGAGCTGTTTTCCTTTACACGAAGTTAAACAATCACATCTGGTCAAAGCAGAAGCGGTTTGGAAGTGCCTTCTGCAAGGGGGTGGCGTACTTCCGCATTGGTGACACACCACACCATCCAAGTCTAGCGTTAGCACGAGGCTGCCTCTGTGCAGCCTGCTCAACCAAACAGAATTTTGTTGATTTTGGGCAGTGTGAAAGCTGAATCAGAACATCTAAATCCAAACTGGGTTCAGTGCTTCGACCCTTAGTGTCGATGCTCTAGAAGAAGAAAGAGACTGAGGAGGAGGGGAGAATAAAGGAAAAGGAGAAGAAAAACCAGAGTAAGACACTCCTATTCAGGAGCAATTATGGTAACAGGCCTGTCATTATATTTGGATACATTATTGTACTGTGTAATCATATTTGGCCATAAGTCTTGTTAAACATCTTCCTTTTATATGTATCTTTTCTTTTTTTTTAATTTTTTTTATTTCATTTATATGTATCTTTTCTTAAACAAGATAGATTTTCTAGAACTTTCCTTCATTCATCCACCATTTATTGAGTGCCTGTTATGGCCTGGTTGCATCATCTGATGTTCAAACTGTTTCCATTTGTCTTTATTTTATATCCCAGCTTGGCATGTTGGGAACATGGAAATTCACAATAAGGCAGAGATGCTCCCAAGCAAATAGATGAAGTTCGCTGGTAACACAAGCTTATTGATGAAGGATTAAAAAAAAAAAAATAAGAGAACTTCTACCAAGTCATTTGTAGGTTCCAGGTAGTTTTCTGTACCACTCAACAGGAGATCAAAATTGTACTACTAATGCACATCTCAGGAACGAGTTTTGTCAACACGGGGAGAGAACTCAGGTTTTCACTGCATTTGATGTGGCTGCAGCATGGCTGTTGGGCTGTCAGAAGAGGCCCATCAGAATGGAGGGATGCCACTTGCTGCTCTGGGCGTGCTGGGCATTTACCCATGTGGGGGCGGGTTATGTGGACTTTTCTTTTTCATCCATTGGCACCACACATGGGAGTGCCCCATTTCTCCCGTTTTCTTTTCTTTTATTTTAAGATTTTATTTATTTATTTGACAGACAGAGATCACAAGTAGGCAGAGAGGCAGGCAGAGAGAGAGGAAGGGAATCAGGCTCCCTGCTGAGCAGAGAGCCCGATGCAGGCTCGATCCCAGGACCCTGAAGGTCCTGAGGTGAAGGCAGAGGCTTTAACCCACTGAGCCACCCAGGCACCCCGATTTCTCCCTTTTTCCTTGCCCAGGCTCACCGTGTCACCCTGCGCCATGTCCCATCCTATCTGAACACATTCCAGTGTTTTCACATCTGTCCCTCCAACTGACATGTCTTTCAAAATGAAGCAACCACGGGTCAAGACTCCTGACACTCTCACGGACACACACACACACACACACACACACACGCACGTACAGGCACTCACACGCATGTGTTAATTGTTGGGCCAAGTCCACCCCTGGCCATCACTTCTTCCCATAAGGTTTTTGCCAGCCTGTTACTAGGGAATGTGACAGCAATACAATACATTTCATGCAGAGATCATTTGATCTGATAGCTTTTGCCTTTTGAATTGTTTTGAGCCACATTTAAACAGACTTATCTTTGCTTTTATTATAAGCCTTTGTCTGTGATATCACATGACCCCATCCCATTTATAAATCCCCATGAACAAAGTTTCTCCCGGGCTTCAGTGCTAGAAAGAGCTGTCCTTCTAAGGACAGCTGTCCTGGTTTACTTTTATCTTATGGACACGATGCTTCTTGTAATGGAATATTTCTCTCTGCAGGAACTCACAGATTAGATGTCTATTTGGTGACTGTATTTTTTAATAAAGTTTTAATCCTACTGGGGGAAATAATATTTAAAATCATTTCAAAGATAAGTTCCATAGGAATTAAAGCATTCTTTTATGAAATGAATAATAATAATCCCCAAATCATTTTATTTATAAATTAAGTTTTTATGTATTTGTTTTCACATTTGAATATTGCTGTGAATGAGATGGCCAAAATACAGGGAGTATCCCTCTGTACCCCTTCTCCTACCTTTTGTCATTGATGACAGTTTTCAGGGCATTTGCTAAATCTTCGGAAGTCATTTCCAGGACGTTCAAGGTCACTCCAGCACCCCGGGTCTCCATGCGCTTTGCATTGTCCATTTGATCACCAAACAAGGGAAGCATCACCATTGGAACACCGTTGCAGATTCCCTCATATATGCCATGGGAGCCAGAGTGTGTGATAAAGGCACGAGTCTTCGGGTGACCTGAGAGGCAAAGCAGGGAGGGATGCCAGGGGTCAAGTCAGCGAGTTTCACAATCTAACACTGTCTAGGTTCTGGAAGCGCTCTAAGGACTCAGTCTCATCCACATGGGGCTCCTGCAGAAGTCTGCTGAGGAAAATGTGGGTTGAGACGCCCCACTGGATAAAAGGCAATGTGGAATACTCTGGCCATATTTTCCAGCTAAACAATCCTTTGGAACAGCCCCGCACAAGCCACTTTGTTAATTTCACCTGGGTTTGACCTACACACCACATCCTGCCCACCTACCAAGCAGATCATTTTGGGGCAGCCACTTGACAAGTTTTGTATTCTTCGCAAGGTTTGGTGGTGGAGTGCCGGTATACCGCCACAGGACCTTGCAGAGACAAGAACAGAGTTTAAGGAACACAACGATTTCAAACACATCCGCAGTAGCAGCTGGAAGGCAGCGTCCTCTGAATGAACATAACCTTGGTGAGGGTGGGAGATGTCACGACTGGGAAGGCTTTGGGGACTGGTAACACTGTGTATTTGTGCAGATTCATCAAGCTGTACATTTATGATTTTTGCACTTTTCTGCACTTCAAGGGGAAGTTTACTTAACAAAGTGAGTGAACGTAGAATTATAGAAGCAGAAATATAAGAAATGAATCCAGCAGCTTTTTGTGGAAATACTCCTACGTAACATGAAGAAACACTATCCCGTACATTATCCTGTTTACTTTATCTTTAAAATAAATTCTCCTTGGGGAACCCAGCAGGCTCAGTCCGTGGAGCATGCGACACTTGATCTTGGTGCTGTGAGTTCGATCCCCAGGTTGGATATAGAGATTACTTAAAAAAATAAAATCTTTACAAATTAATTAGTTAATAAAAGAAAATAAATTCTCCTTAGTACACTTTTGAGTTTCTTACAGAAAAGGAGACCTCCAAGTGAAGTAGACCACGGTTTAAGAATAGTTGAGGGTGACATGGCAAAAAGAACCTGGGATTAATAATTGAGAAGTGGCAGGGAAGCCCAAACTGGAAATCCGACTGATAGGATTAACATCGATACTAGAAGTCTGGGGTTCCAACCTTTGGGAAGATAGAATTGTATGGAATCTTCTTACTGTCTGAGGTATTTTGCCCAAGGCATCAGCAATTTCCATAGCTTTCTTCTCGGGAATCTCTGAGACCATGGAGCCCAAAGAGAAAACCACAATTCCATGTTCTCCGGAAGCATTAACATAGGCTTCAAATTCCTAGAACCATGAGAGAAATTTCCAGTTAATTTTTTTTCTCACCTTCTTTGGGAACTGCGTACCTTCAACTATGAATCAGATGTCTTCATCTTAAGAATGTGATTAAAGTGTGTGCGTGTGTGTGTGTGTGCGTGTGTATGTTAGAGATACAAAGTATTAGTGCATGTTACAGCCTTCCCTCCCCCAACTTACTCCCTTCCAAAGGAGGAAGGCTTCTTGCAGATCTGGTTGTCTCCTGGGTTCTCCTCTTCTTCTTTGAGTTGCAGAATCCGGGTAGTACGCTAATTTTCCAAAGGAAAAGCAACCAGAGATAAGACCAGATCCACTTCCCAGGGGCTTCAAACAGCTGGGAGGGTCTTGGAAGAAAGCAGGCTTTCAGGAAGGGGACTAAGGGAAAGAGCAGAAGGCAATAGGAAGGAGGGAAAGGTAAATGTGCATCACAGAGAAGGGAGAGCGCTGTTTAGCAGATCAGTGAAGGGAGATCTTGGGAGAGAGGAAAGCTGTCCAAGGAGGGTTTCAGAAAGCTTTCTGCAGACTCTAAAAGTCCTGTACCACCCCTTTAAGAAAAACTACAGTAAAGATGTATATTATTTTCCAAGGCTTCTGCAATATTCCTTTTATGTTGAAAGAATGAATGGAGTCCAAGCAGAAAGGCAAATAGTGTTGAAGATAAGGCTCATGGTTAAGAAAAACCTCAAATAGCCAAGACAGCCTGTAACAATTCTTGCTTCCCACAGCCCACAGCAGAGTTTTCCATATGCCAGCCAATACGCTGGGGTGATTAGGGATCATACTCATGTCATCTCAGTGCTGAAACAAATCAACCTGGCAATTTCCCACCTTTCCTGGAGAAGAGCTTTCTGAAGAGTGTTAGTCAACTTTCCTGCCTCAGCAAGAACACACAGAAGGATACCTGAATCTTTCTTTGCCAGCTTCGTAATGGACAGTAAAAAGCAAAATATTTCTCCCTAGGTATGAGAGATACAAAACAGGACAGAAAATCTTGCACCAGGACCTGAGCCCCTTCTGCAGAGTTCGGAGAGGATCACGGGCATGCGAGCAAACCCTGAGTACCAAAATCACCCGTGGGAAGGATAAACAAGAACCCACCCAGCACATGACCCCCACAGAATGTTCCTGTCCCATTCCAGAAACTGATCCCTTCTAGCAATATATCTATCCCCATCGTTTAAGGAAGATTGCAAGTAAGGGTGTTCTGATGCCTCCAAACAAGATCACCATTGGGCATTTCAGTCTTGGCCATGTAAGGACGAAACTCAAGACAAAGCAATGGGTCTTGTTTCTGAAGAAACTTCTGGGCCAGATGACTCAAGGAATAAGGAATGAACTGTGAGTGGTTTTCTAGTCAATAATTAACCTTCCAACTACTAGAAAACGGACAATCCATGGTTCTTTTGGATGAAACAGGGGGATAGGACCTTCGGAAATGTCTACATGTATAAGGGTGAGAGACAGTGATGGCTGGGACCCCACTAGTAAGATCACAGATTATAACCCATCAAGCCTCTCCCCCTAAAGTCAATAGACTATAGAGATGGATGTCAGACAAAAGCTCTGAGAGGAAGCAACAAAAAGATGATCCAATCAGGGGATTGGATTGGATTGGATTGGGAAACAGGGGAACCTGGAGTCAAGAGTGGTGACCGTGTCCCCAGGAAGAGGGGAAGACTCAATCTTCAGCAATAATCTCAGCCCAGCCTGATCTGGCCCCAACCTTCAAAGCCAACTCCAGGGTACTGTGGTCTTTAGAAAACATACATACACACTCGGGTATACATACAGGCACACACCTGCATGCACACATGTGTGGGGACACACACACAGAGTGGCAATTCCACGTAGAGGAAATAGAGGAGGTGTGAGTGTGGCAATTTCCCCCCAACTGTAGGTTATTCATCATCTAATGAACTCCCCTAGAGTCTTCCAAATGGTTTTATATGTTTCCCAAGAATGCCAAGGACATTAATGAGACTGTATGATGTGCTGGGTTTTGTGCCCAGAACTAAGGGGTTTCCTGAGGTATGGGACTTTCAGTCCTGTTCAAGCCAGAATGCTGGGCACTCTGAGTGTGACATGGAGAGGACGTCCCACAGGGCTCAGCACACATGATTTTAAGAGATTTCTTTCAGGTTTGGTTCAGAGCATGACCAATAAAGCCCAAACACTGCCAAGCCTTTCTCAGGTGGGAGCCCCTGATTGGTCCACCCCCTCTAGCTCTCTCCGAGGCCTCTGGCTCCTAGTGGCTGTGTCCTAGCCTTCTCCATTGGGCTCATCTAAAAGGTCAGGGAGGCCAGCATCATCCCCTCCACCACCATGCTGCATTTCTGGCCTATGACAAAAACATCCTAAAGATGGCTTTCCTGAAGTCCTTCCTCCCCAGGACTATACCACATCCTTCTTTCCTCAGAAAGACAGCTCATCTCCAAGTACCTTTTGAACTCTTTCTTCTGAGTGAAAGTAAGAAGCTCACCTCACTTCCTCGGACCTTCCCTCTTCCATGAAACCCATTCTTACTTTAAGCCTAACTACAAAGGTCCACATCTGGTTTCCCCTCCTTGTATACTGTCTCACACCCACTCAACACCCAGTGGGGTGTGATTATCATAAAATGGAGCCCACAGGTCCATAAACACCCAAAGGTACACAGCAAGACTAAAGTTTAAATGTCACGGAAGTTCATGTACAGATTACAGAAGGGCAAACTGCAGAGATTGTGTTGTCACCCCCAAAGCCTCGCCTGGGCCAGGTCTTCCAGAATTCAGCCATGGTGAGGTCCACACCCTGCTTGGCAAAACTTCCCCAAACATGGCCCGGACTTCACAGACTGTAGAGTGGCCAAAGAGTGAAGCGACAGTTTAATGAAAATAACCCTCAATTCCCCCACCTGTTATCCCTTCCAAAAAGGACGAGGCCCCCTCTGAAGTGAGAGCACTTGCCTACCGTTGAAGGCTTTAACACAGGTTCTAACTTTTGCTGAGAGTTTAGTATTTTGAGTTCCAGACTTTTATTAGATTTTCTCTTCCCATATGTCACCTGTTTCTCCAAATCCTTGGTAAGGACTTAGCATGTTGGAAAACTTGCTTTATCACTATGCATTCAGAACCATGGACAAAGACTGCCGGCTTCCCTGCTCACCAGTCCCTCTTCTCCTCACCATCAAGTCTCTGTTCTCACTGACCTTCTGTTTGGCTGTTTCCCTCAGACTCAAAATATCTGGATGGATATCATCTCTGAATCCCCACACATTCACAAAGACGGTCTCTCACCCTGAGCGGGGAAAGATATCTTGGAATCCTTGAGCTTTGCTCTCAATGTTGTCCTACTATCTTTTATCTGCCAGGTTCCCAGATATGCCCAACACCAGGTGTGCCCTCCATTTGGACTCTCTTTATCAGCTAAAGATCGTATCTCTATTCTTGAAGTTCAGGACTTTGACCAAGAGCACTGGGACAAGGACAATCTCCACACGAATAATGGAAGCATAGAAAAGCATTCTTTAATTACCCAAGGGGGGGAAAGAAAATAAATAACAACTTGCCAAACCACCAAAAATCAGGAAAAGGGAAAATGATCAAGTAAAATAAAAATAAACTTGTATAGTTAGAATCAAATCTAGCAATTGTGAAATTAAGTGCAAACAGGCAAAAGTCTCCTGACCAGGTTACAAATATCAGCTCTGTGTTTAAAAAGAAGAAGAAGAAGAAAAAAAAAGCTTGAAGACAAAGGGTACCAAAGAGGCACTAAGGAAATGCAAACAAGATAGTGAAGGAACGGTAATATTAACATCAAAAAAGTGGAATTTCAAATTAAAAATATTAAGTAGGACAGAGAGTGTTGCTGTCCAGTACGGATTACAAAGACATTCTCACACCAAGTCTTGCTTGCACCAAATGAGGCAGCAACCAAGACATGGTCATTACAACTCAGCACTTAGACAAAATTCTGGCAAAGAAAATATATCAATAAGTGATGCCAAAGCTGTGATATTGAGAAGGACGGTAGACAAAGTTCTGTAGCCCCTCTTAATACACATCCTAAAGTAAAGAAGGAAAGCATTTAAATAAATAGACTATTTGCCAAAAAACAATGGCAAACGTGACACAAAATGATGAAATGAAAATTAATCTTCATTACAATCAAGAGCAAGACAAGAATCCTTGCGATTGTCAAAATTATTCAATTGTTTTTAAGAATTCTAGTGAATTCAGTAAGATCAATGCCGGGCATAGAATTCAGAACAGAAGAATCCATATTTTCTTGATTGATGAAAGCCTGCATACTGGTTTTTTTTAACGATGAAATCGATATTTTGATTAGGCTGAATTTTGATTTGGGCCTTATCAGTGAGTAGATAACCAGGTACAAACAGAAATGGAAAAAGTATCATATTCACAAGAGTGACCAAAAAAAGTGTAAAATACTTAAGAAAAACTGAACGAGAAAGGAACAGAAAAATATGAAGGAAACTACAAAGTGTCCTTGATCTTTGGTAAGGTAACATTAGAAGTAACAACAAGAAGGGCAAGGCCCTGGAGTATAAACTTCAGTTTTCTTCCTAGGAAACAAGATTACATGGTTAACAGAATAACCTGTGGCATATAAATACCATGAAACATAGCGCAGTTAAAAAAAAAAAAAAAAAA